>JAODAL010024727.1:0-59994 GCA_025379985.1 Phyllomedusa bahiana | reverse complement strand
TTTATTTTTTTTTATGTTTTACTGCTTCTATACAATAAAACACTTTTATTCAACCAGGAAAATACGTTTTTGCATCGCTATAGTCCGAGAGCCATAACTTTTACATTTTTCTGTGCTTGGAGCTGTGTAGGGACTTGTTTTTTGCAAGATGAGTTGACGTTTTTATTAGTATCATTTTTTGGGGGGACAAGGCTTTTTGATCGCTTTTAAATCCATTTTTTGGAGGCCAGGGTGAAGAAAATACTGCAATCCTAGTAGTGTGGTTTATTTTTATTTTTAACAGGTCTCACCGTGCAGTATCCGTGATAAGTTAGCTTTACTCTTTGGGTCGCTACGATTATGGCGATACCCTATTTATATAGTTTTTTTTAAGCTGAAGCACTTTAAAAAAAAAGAAAAGTGTTTTTAGTGTGTAAAACAATATTTATGCATCGCTATCTTCTGAGAGCTATACATTTTCTATTTTTCCGTATACAGAGCTGTATGAGGACTTTTTTTTTGCGGGATGAACTGACGTTTTAATTGGTACAACTTTGGCGTTTATAGGAGTTTTTGATCGCTTTTTATTCCATTTTATGTGCTGCGGGATGAACAATAATCTTAATTCTGTGATTTTTTTTTAGGTTTTTTTTACGGCGTTCACCGTACGGGTTAATTAACATGACAGATTTATAGGGCAGGTCGTTACGCACGCGGCGATACCAAATATGGGTACTTTATTTTTGATCTTTTTTGGGGCGATTGGCGTTTGTAAAGGGGAAAAGGGCGGTGTACGTATTTTTATTTTATTTTTTGTGTTTGTGTTTTACATGTTTTTCACTTTTTTTTACTTTTCCCCATAGGGGATTTGAATGAGAGATCTTTAGATCTCTCATTCAATAGGAACCAGTCATAGCTTGTTGCTATGACTGGTTCCTATGGTAACTGTCAGTCACTATGTCGGGTCTTTGCCCACAGGGCACGGCCGGGCGTCGTGACGTCATAGAAAACCCGGAAGGCTTTCCTTGCCCCCGTGGGGGTCTGTGGGAGGCAGGAGCCGCAGGGATCGCCCGATCCGTGCCTGTGCCCCCGCAGGCGCGGAGGAGCATCTCCTCCTGCGCTTTTTATTATTGCGACCGTCGTCGCGAAATTAAAGGGGTTTAAACCGGCCCCCCCCCGGAGCGTCCGGGGGGTCGGGGCAGACGCGGGGGATGTCAGCTGTAATATAAGCTGACATCCTCGCCGATCGCGCAAACTCTCCTTAAGTTCGGCGACCCTCAGGACGATCCATATTTCCAGGTGGTGAACCCCCAAACCACCTGGCGTATGGTAGGGGCCAAAAGGTGGTGAAGGGGGTTAAAGGGAACCGGTCACGTTTATCCCCCCCTTGTGAGGCAGAACAACTAGTTAGCCCTGTTTTTTTCCCAGCACTGTGTCCCTTTTCTATAAATGCTGTGTTTTCATGTATTTAATGCTAAAATCTGCTTTTTTCAGTGAAAAGAGTCATAAAAGAGTCATTTTTTTTCAAACCCCCCCCCACCTGAGGCGCCCGCCCCTCAAATGTACACCTATTACTTTGAATAGGTAGAAACATGGAATAACTGTCATGGACGGAGTAGCCGTTGGGGGCGGGGGTTTAAACCTTACTCATTATAAGATTTAAAGGGGTAAATGCTCTAAAACTACGTTTTACAGAATAAAAAAAAATCACAACAAAATTATGTGTGATAAAGGGAAAAAAAAAAAAAAGTATTTTAATTTATTTTGTGATACTATATTAATTAGTTGTGTTTTTTAATTTTAATACTGATTTTCCCTATCTTTCGGCAACATTTGGGCCAGGAAGCGGGGGGGCTGTGTGACTGATTAATCACAAGCTTGGGAGATTTGCGCCCCCACCTTACCCCAAAAAACAGGTTGTGGGATACTGACCAACGGATAAATTCTATTCCAGACATTAACGGACCCCCTTTTTTTCTTTTTTTGTTTTACAGTAATTTACATAAAAAGGGGACACAGCGCGGGAAACGCAATTTGTACTACTTGTGCGCCCTCAGCAAGAGGGGCAAACCTATGTGAAGGTTTCCCTTTAAACCAAATAGAAATCAGTGTTCAATGAATCAAAGCAGTTTTTTGTTTTAATTCAAATTTTCAAGTCCCTTTTTTTTTTTAGATTTGGGGAAAAATTGCCCTTATTTTGGGATCAATGTGAGATCATGGTATGGGAAACAAAGCTCATAAAATTCCAATAGATAATCCGATAAAGGAACCTTCAAAAAAATCAAGGTGGGATAAGAAAACCCCTTTCCCCACAAGTAAAAACTTTTCCCAACCACCCAGGTCATAGAAATTTTCCCTTTTAGACGCAGAACCTGTTGGTGCAGTATAAACAAAAGAATGACTACAGAAAATCTACAGGGTTTGGAATGAAACAACCGGTCTTTAGCATTACAGATTCTTAAAACCCCCAAAAAAGCAGGGGGTAATTTTTAGAGGTCAGTGGACGCTCCCCTTATAAGCTAAATTTAGATTGGGAGTGTTAGATTCAGGTCCCCACAGGTTGCGGGTTTTAGTTTCATCCCAAAATCCAATTACAAATGCACAACCAACAAAAAATTTTCTTTCCCTGTTTATGATAAGGAGTTGAGGTTTTCTACAATTGGGCCCCTACCCCCTTTTGAACATTAATTTACTTTTGAATGGGTCCTTTTACTATAAAAGCGGCAACAATTGAAAACCCTATATTTTTAAAGGTTGTTTTAGTAAATGTCGAGTTTGTGAAACCCGATTCTGTAGCTTGCTCTTATAACTATTCCTTTTAGAAATTATTACTGAATTTAAAGAGGAATGTTCCCAATTGGGGGCGGGGGTACCCTACTATTGTGCTTTTCCCCAAATTAGTGTGACGGGGCGGGACACCCCCCTTTAAAATTAAATGGAAAAACCCCCATCTGACAGTTTAAATTTCTAGAAAGAATAACGGGGCCCAGCGCGTACGAGTTATAAGAAAAGATGCTGCAGAACGTTATTTTACAGGGAACAGGTATTTACTTAAAGGGTTTTGCACGATGTAATGTTGCTGGGATCCTCCAAAAGGGGTTTTAAAACACTTTTCTAATTATGTGATTACAAAAATTGCAGTCTGAGAGAGTACAGGGTGCCTTATTCCTTATTATTAAAAGCCAATTTGATACGACCTGACCCAAACTGTGGCCCGGGTTGCGCAAGAACACTTCTTATCTGATGAGAGGGGCTGAGAAGCTTTCAAGGGACCGGGTGAAATATGTTGTTTTTGTATACAGAATCCATTGTTTAGTGTGATTACTGAGTAATCCCGCTTTATTGATGAAGAGAAATGAAAAACTTTAAGCTGCTGTGGAGAAAAGGTGTGTCTTTGTAACAAAAACCACTATTGAGTTTGATTATTTTTAGTGAAAATTTTACACGATCCCTTATGCACGGGGTCTGTGCCTGGCTGTGTGTGTCTTCAGCTATGTGGTTGTTTACATTAGCTTTTAGCAGAAAGGCACGTCCTGGCAAAACCCTTTAAACAGACATGCAGATTTTCCCCTTTTAAAGGAAACTTCCAGCCTTTAAAATGTGGCCACCCCCTAACCTCTTTAAAAGTTTACATGTGCTTTTACTTGTTATCATAATTTTTTTAGTGGCAAAACAAAATACCAAGCGTCCTACTCATTTAAGTGTTCATACTCGCAGCCCTTTTCCCCATTAAGAGGGGTCTTTTCCACACATGCAACAGCCCCTTAAATGGTTTTTCCACCAAACGAGTTCCTTACTCTTATCTGCTCAGGAAAAAAAGATAAATAAAGCATATGAGTCATGAATGTGCAGGGGGGAGAAGGAGGGGGGGGGTGAGCAGGGGTGTAGAGAAGAGTCGTCTGCAATGTTTTCCAAAAAATTACTTACAACCAGTGGGTTCTATACAAAGACCAGGTGATTCATGCTTTTTCTCCCAGTCCCTTGCAAGTCCTTAGTGTTCCCTGATCGATAAAAGTGCAAACAACAAGCGCGGCCCGATCCTCCTGTCAGTGCCTGTTTTGTGTCTAATGTTAAAATTTCAGGAAACTAAGGGGGACTGAGTAATGCGTAGCTCTCACGGGGATCACTTTTTGTACTCATTGAAAGTGATTAAATACCATTTTGGGGATCCCACGGGGCCATTACATAGTGGCAAAACCCCTTTAAAAACAGCTAATCAGAGCTTCCGGAGTCGATAGGGCCGATGGAAAATTTCCCAAAAGGGTAGTTCCTGGTAGGCCCCAGGTCGGGGCCACTGTGGTTGGAGGACCAGGCGTCCAGGGCCATGCCCCCATCAAATACCACTTTTATTTTATCTTTGTCTCGGTTAGTATAGTTGAAAACTAGGGAAGCCGGGGCCTTGGGTTCCTGCTCAAATTTCTTCTAAGCTAAAACTTTTTCAAAACCTATAGTCTGAGATTTTTTGGTGTGCACTTACGTGTTTAGCCGGTGAAGGTGTGCAATGATAAATTTCTTTCTGCGCTGTAAAATCCTGACTACCTCAGTGTGCCCCCATCGTGTGGTCGTCTTTGGGGGAGTAGGTCGAACCCGCCCCCCGCCTTGAGGGGAAGTGGAAACCCCAAGAAATGTGTGGGGGAAGTCAGGTTTTTTTTTGTTTTTTTTTTTTTTTTTTTTTCACCAAGAAGAGTGCCACCTAAAATAAAAAAGAAGAGAGGGGGCAATATTCAAGAGGAGAAACATTACTAAAGAGAAGGAACACTAAGCAAGAGGAGGAGACACAGAGGGGGCACTATTACGGAAAAGCGTGCAAAGGAAGGGCATAATTACTAAGTGAGGGACAGAGGGGACAGTTTTTACTTAGTAGGGGCAAAGAAGCATTATTATAACTGGTGTCACAAAGGATGCCTCTCGTTTGGACCTTTTTTGAGGGAACAAATTGTAGCATAGGGCCACTGTTGTCTTTTGGGGCACTTGTACCACAGAGACCCATACATTTGGGGGTTTTTAAAGGGGAGTTTTTTACAGGGGGGAGGGCCTAAAAAAAATGAGTAACCTAAGATGTTTGGAAGGCAAATTGTGCAGAGACAATGGGGCCAGAAAAAGTCATCATGGCGGCCTGGATGGAGAAAAAAAAAGGGAAAGTGAACACCTCCAATCAGAGAAGACGTCAACTGTGATCACTGGATGCCTTTATTTTGTTTCTGTGTTGGATCAGTGCGTCTTTCGCTACCATGCGATGGTGATCTGAACTAGTATCTGATCATCATTTATAAAAATTTTGGCGATGTTGCAGACCCTTGCTAAACAGTAGTGTAAACTTGTCCCCAGTTGTAAAAGTAAGTGCACCCCTGTCCCAGATCCTGTAATTCGGGGATTCTATGGACTTTTACTTTCTTGCCTGTATTGATTATTTTAAAAAGTAGTGAGGTGTGTGGCCAGTTACTAAAATCAGAGGCAGATATTGTATGTGTGCTGGTAGCGGCTTTGTGCCAGGGCTGCTTTTTAGTCCCAACATGGCCCTGGTTGAACCCCCAACAATCTAATATCAGTGATCTATCCTATAGATAGAAAAAAAAAAAAACTGGAACACGAGCATACTCAGCTCAAAAGGCTGGAATGAGACTGAACCCAGCAGAGAGGCAAAACCAGCCCCCATGCTACTTAGAAAAAATATACAGGTGCAGCAGATTGCTAAGCAGTAGCCCACACACCTCACCACTAGGGGAACAACCAGACTGCACATTAAATTGACACCTATTCACACAGCATGCAAAAAAGCCCCAGTACCTTACATTGGGAGACTGCATAAAAGCAAACATACCCGCAAGACAACCAATCGCACGCCTTCAATATATGAGGGAGGCGGTTGCTGGTATTTTAATTGCATAAAGATGAAACGATTAACGGGAGCCAGTATTGTAAAAACGTGTGGTACATCATACTGGCTCACAGCCAGTATGGTGTACCACATATTTTTACAATACAGTTTTTTGGTTTTTTTTCCGAGAAATTAATGTCCCATTGTTTCTGTATATCCTATAGATAGGCTTTAAATCATACAACGCTGGATAATCCCTTTACTTTTGTAAAGATATGGATGTAATTGTAACAATATTCTAATGCTTTTTTGAAATTCTGATGGATTTTGAGATCGCTTGTCTTTCCCCCTTCATTTCCTACAACTGCCTTGCGCCTATTTACAGGATGGGATGTTACATCAATAAACAATTTGTAGACCACCATAAAAGATTTGATCGGCAAATGAGCAAATTCTCAACGATCACGGAGCTCGATGATAGTGGACAATGAATGAGAAGGATTGGTCAATTTAACCATTTTTCAAAGAGTAAAAAAACATTTAAGCTTTCCAAAAATAATCTAAATATCAGGTCCATTGGATGTCACCCAGAAGATTTTCTTCTGTGCAGATAAGGTTTGACAAAAGCACCTTCAGCAGAAAGTGTTCATCTGTGTAACTACCTTAGTAATAGGTAGCAGCTATAGAGCACATCAAATGATGGGGGAAAGGAGGGTTTACCTACATTGATAAGAGGGCTGTAATCCGTAAAGATTATTGGTAAAGGAAGAAGTGAGAAAAATCTAATACAAATCTCTGGAAGAACAAGGTACATAATTTATTCCGTCACAGTGATATTATCTTCTAATCCCTGTGCTGTATCCTCACATGTGCATTAATCCTGTGATATCACACTGAGCATTATCTTTGTAATGTGAATTATCAATGTGTAATGTAACATAACTAGTATACATTATGGCTGAACTATTACTATGTGCATTATCCCACTACTATGACATAACTGTGCTCAGTTTTGAGCCACGAGTTCGCCAAGTGTATTGTTAATGTGCTGTCACATCACTGTGTGCATGATGTCTATTCTGTGAAATCACCATGTGCATTAGAAAAAGTTTACATCATCACATGGCAAATCTCTCACACCATCTTATTTGAATATGATGTTCAAAAATTGTCACTAACTTTTTCAAAAGTACATTTTCAGGCCAGTGCTACCTCAGGCTTAAAGGGGTATTCTTACCATAGACTTTGATGGCATATTGCTAGGATATGCCATCAAAGTCTGATGAGGTGAGACCCACACCTGGAGCAGAATAGAGAGTCGGCCGCATTTGCTCACAACTCTCCATTCTGCTCTATTGGAGTTCCGAGTACAGGTGAAGCAGTCTATTTGGCTATATCCAGAACTCCAATGGAACAGCATGGAGTCCCATGCACAAGCTCAACCGGGTCTCAATTCTGACCCGGCACTTTCGAGTAGCTGTTCTCAGTATAGGTGTGGGTCCCTGAGCTGTGACCCCCACTTACCACACACACAGAAGTAAGATTGTGGTTAAAGGGGTTGTCTCGCTACAATGATTGGGTTTTAATTAAAAGATCTTTAAAAAACAAGCAGCTTTGCAATATATGTTCATTACAAATGTCCGACTGATTTTGAGTTATCCCTGGTAGTAGGAGTGCATCAGCTCCTCAAATCTCTATAGCAGCAGACCTGTTGATCTTTATCTCACTGGCTGCCAGTGCTGGTGATGTCATCAGCTTCTGAATACAGGTCTGAGCACAGAGCCCCTCCCACACAGTATGAGGCCACTTGTGATACTTCTGTAGGGGAGGGAGGGGGAGGGCTCTGGCTTCTGTGTCTGTGTAGCTGGATTAACCCTGTGTGTGCCTGCTCCCTACTCAGATTGAGGAGAGCAGAGGTGAGGCTGATCTGTAGTCAGTAGATGTGATAGCAGTGAAGTGTGTTACTATAATCATGATGTGTCTGTGGAGCTCTGACTATACTAATAGAACAGATATGGGAGGCATGTGAACGGTTCATATCCCTCCTTGCTCTGCTGTATTAGTGACACATCGTGATTATAGTAACACACTTCACAGCTGCCCTGTGTCTGTTCTGACAAGGATTGTTTGTTGTTGCTTGAGATGTCCTTGGAGATTTGTATGCTAAGCAGGGGGTATAGGAACACTTGCATCCCCCCCCTGCTCTGCTATAAGCATACACAGCTTCACAGACCTCTCCACACTCATAGATAAGCCCTCTCCTGTCTCCTGACTCTGTGGAGAGGAGCAGCAAGAGCAGCTGATCCAGCAGATCTAGGCAGGCACACAGAAGGTTAACGCTGGCAGCAAACCCCCTCCCCTCCTGTATAGAAGTTACTGCAGTCAGAGGAGGAGAGCTGTCTGTGTGCTGAGGGGAGGGGGGAGGAGAAGAGGCAGACACGAAGCACGCCCCTGAATTCAAAAATCCTTTGCTGCCAGACACATTGAAGTAGGCTGAAAGCCTGTAGTAAGACAACTCCTTTAATGTTGGGAAAAATCTGATGCCATGGTGACCAGCAGATTATGCATTATAGGTAAAGGAGATTGGACAAGGGAGATTTCAACTTGTCCATTTCAAATTTGTTCTCGAAGACATCCATTCTAAGAGGTGTCTACATTGATAATGTCCACCACTTCAAATTCTCCTTTGGAAAGACAGCTGGATTTCTACAGAAACAAGAGTAAATGCTATTAAACAAGAAAATTCCCAGAAATATGCTTTAAAAGGGAAGTAAAATTGATGTGGGAAGTTTGTAAATTAAATGATTAACATTTTTCATCATTATTAAAAATTCTGTAGTATTTGTGTTTTAGCTGCTATCTTAGGTTATTCATAGTGTACAGCTCATCTCTAGGGGATATGACCAGTGACGAGAACTCCTCCGTCCTGGGTGCACATGCTTAGACATCACCTCTCCTCTCAGGCAGCTACTGTCAGTCTCTTCCCTGCCTAGTAATCACACACTCGCTGCTGAGCAGCTGTTCAACCCCAGGTGGTGTCATTCTACTCCTATTCTCTCTGCTCCTTAGTAATTAGTCAAACAGTGCAAATAAATAAAAAGAAACCTCAATCAAGTATGTGCAGTAAGAAAAAAAGCTACATGTTTTATTCCTTCAGGATCCCTATACTGAAAGGCAGTAGTGCTAACCACTCAGCTACATTATAGCTACTCAGAGCTCATTACATAAACAGACCTTTGTTTGACTAGAGTGAGCATACTGTGGGGAAAGACATGGTGATGTCAAGCCTGCTGGGTCACATATTATGCAGTTCAAACAAATTATACATGCCCACTATTGAACGCACTGAAAGCTGAAACAAGACGAACCAGGCATGAAATGTCTTCGTAGTAAAGCCCCTTTAACAAATGCCAAGTCTTCATTTTAAGGTGGATTTATCCTGTAACCGAACTAGTCTGAGGCTTGTAAACAAACTACCATCATATGAAAGTCATTTGAGCCTACTCCCACTTAACATTATGAAGATGCAACCTGAATTAGTTTAGTCCACTAGGATACTAGATGATTCTCCAGTGGGACCAGCCATTGACACAATAGTGGGATCCAAAAGACCAGCAGAAAATACAGCTCTTTTAGAGCGGACACGTGACATTTCTTGTCATGTCTGCTCAGCTTTACCACACCATACAGCTTTGAGCCCTTTAATTACAAAAACACTTATTTTGGGAACACAGGGACTCTATACTCTGGAGTGATGAGACCAAGATAAAGGTTTTAGGAACTGACGGCTTCAAAACCGTGTGGCGTCACAAAGGTGAGGAGTACAAAGAAAAACGCATGAAGCCTACAGTGAAACATGGTGGTGCCAGTGTCCTTGTGTAGGGTCTACATGACTGCTGCTGGTGTAGGGGACCTACATTACATTGATGGAATCATGAATTTACAGAGGTACTGCTCTATATTGAAGAGGAGATACTACCATTATTCTGTGTCCTTGGTTGTTATGCATTTTTCCAACATGACAATGATCCACTGTTGCATTTCTGAAGAAGAAAGGATGAAAGTGTTTCAGTGGCCAAGTAAGTCTACTGATCTGAGCCCAATCGAACCTCTATGGGGTATTCGGAAGAGGCAAGTTGAGCATCACTCTACATCTAGCATCCAGGCTCTAAAAGAGGTTGTTCTTACAGAATGGAAAAAGACAGATGTTAGGGCTCGTTCACACGGCTTATTCTGGGACTGATTTCAGCCGTATTGCGCGCCGTATTTGTGCTTCAATACGGCTGAAATCAGTCCCAGGCATTACGGTAATCCACAGTTCTCAGAGAACTATGGATTCCATCTCTCCTCCCCGCTCAGCGAATACGCCGCGGGGGAGAAAGTGACACGTCAATTATTTACGGCGTGTACGCACCGTGAATAATGAATGTCTACGGGGCCGGCGAGCTGCCGCCCCCCCGCCCCACGGCAGCCGGCGTAATTGTGGGGCGAAATCCGTCCCCGCAATTTCGTCGGCAACAAGCCGTGTGAACTAGCCCTCACAGTATGTCATCAACTAGTTCATTCCATGCCTAGCAGACTTGGAAGTCATACAAAATACTAGTTTTTGATGTTGGGTATATTCCTTTTACATCAACCGATTTGAATAAAACTAAAGATTTTGTAATCTGAGTTCTAGTATTAACCTTACTTTCATGTTATGAGTTAAAAAAAAAAAAAAAGTTGGCAATCCATCCTGCGTTCAGCGAGATATAGATTAACATCTTACATTTTACAAAGGGGGCATATTCGTTTTTGCAGTACATGGAAGGTGAGTACAGTATGGCCGCAAATACGCCGGGTGATTTCGGAGTCGCACTGATCAGCGTGTACTCCCGCGGCATGCGGAGGGCCAGCAGGCCGCCTGTCCCATTGACATGCATTACTCGCGGCGCGTATTCACTGCAAGTAATTGAGGAGGCGTAATCCATAGTTCTCTATAAGATCTATGGATTACTGTAATTTCGGCACGCAAATAAATTTGCCCGTGTGAACATACCCTTAGAATTACTTCCTCTGGCAGACCAAAAGCATCCCAATCCAAGACTTAATAAACATATGAAAATTATAGTTCTACATACGAAACAAGTATTCTGTTTAAATAGATATATTTAAACCTTAGAAGAGAGTTTTTACTCAGAATCTGCATGTTTTCCACACCAAATCCCATTGGATTCCATACTGGAATTAATGTGTCGTTCCATAGTTAATACATTGTCAATTTTTCCGACTCGGACTTGTAAAACTAAAATAAGTGACCTGCCGAGTAATGACAATTTGAATGCCAAAAGCGCATCAGGTAGACAGGAGGAGGAATAGGCCCGGTTCATATCTGGTACAAAGGTTCCGTTGGAAACCTCCGTTGCAGAGATAGAACCGGACCTGTTTTACAATGGACACCAACATTAGGTCAGTTGAGTTTCCATAGTGTCCATAGTTCCGACTGAAAAAATAACGCGGCATGCTGCTGTATTTTATCCATTATTTCCAATGGAGGTTTCTAAAGACCCAGACATTAACCAGGCCTTATTTAAAGCTTCCAAGTGGGTTTCAAAATCCACCACGTAAAAAGTAAAGACCTGCAGCTGAAGTCCAAGGATACCAGGAGGCATTTCTGCCACAGACCCTCAATAGTTTACCAGCTTTACTTCAAATGTGCCCTAGGCACTGCAATACCTTCCCTTGGATGTATCAAGTACTATAGAGGCATATCGATCTATCTCTCTATATATATATATATATATATATATATATATATATATATATTTAAATAAAGCTGGAGTAAGGGTACCATCAAACAGGCTGGATCTGCTGCAGCTTTTTCACAGTGGATCTGCAACATAACATCCGCATTCAAAAATCTGCACCAATTGGTGCAGATTTCGTGACAGATTTGTGAAGGATTTTAATCTACGACAAAGGGTGTTTTCACCATGCTGTTTGTCAACCAGCTTCAAACTCACACTTCCCGGTTAGGCTGTGGGCGGTTCTACAGCAGTGTTTGGTATATCCGCTCCGCTATTCCTAGCTGAGTCTGTTAGAGGGACATGAATGGAGGAGGTTTGTAAACTGCAGAGCTCTAAAGGGTTAAACACAGATAAAGAAAGCTCCTGTTTTACTGATAAACAGGGAGTAACATCACCATGGTCAGACAGGGCTGCTGGGGCAATGAGAGAGAGATGATCGGTTACCTAGAGAAACTTGTGTTAACAAGCAGGGGATAAAATCTCCTAAACAAAGCAAAATCAGAACAGCAATGTATTTGGCAACAAATTCCACACCACTTTGTGCAGATCTTCAGACAGATTTGTGAAGGATTTTAACCCAATTGGTGCAGATCTTTGACTATGGATTTTATGCTGTGGGTCTGCTGTAGAAAACCTGCAGTGGATCCACCCTAAAACTAGAGGACCCTGACAGAAGTGCCAAAATAGGCAGTGAGGCATCCACTGTTGATACATTTGGTGCATGTTAGATTTTTTTTCTATTCTGTATCCCATCTTTTACCCAAAAGCTGGCAGATGCTAGTAGCAACTCTGTCACTTTTTCCAGCTCCACAAACCATGCTTATTTTTTAACGCACACCAGAAACACACTGCTTCTGTATGTAAAATCATGGGAATGTCTAAAGAAATGAGCCACGATATCAGAAAGAGCTGTGGACTTGCACAAATCTGGATCATCCTTGGGTACCTTTCCAGATACCTGAATGTGCCTCGTTCATCTGTAGGAACAATTATGCACATGTACAAACAAGATAGGAATGTCCAACCATCAAACTGCTCAGGAAGGAGATGGGTTCTGTGAGATGAACGTGTTTTGGTCCAACATGTGCATATCAACCCAAGAACAAAAGCAAAAGTCCTTGTGAAGAGGCTAGTGGAAGCTGGTAAGATTGTGTCATTATCCACAGTGAAACAAGTACTGCATCAACATCGGCTGAAAGGCTACTCTGCCAGGAAGAAGACGTTACTCCAAAAGAAACATATAAAAGCCAAATTCATGTTTTGAAATCCACACAGGAAAAAAGACCTACATTGTTTGAGACATGTCCTGTGGTCTAGCGAAACTAAAATTGAACTATTTGGCCATAATGACCATCTTAACTATTGGAGGAAAAAGGGAGAAGCTTGGAAGCCTAAGAACACCATCCCAAGTTGTGAAACACCGAGGTGGCAGCATCATGTTGTGGGGTTGTTTTGCTGCAGGAGGGACTGGTGCTATTTACAAAATAGATGGCATCGTGAGGAAAGAAGATTATGTGACAATACTTATGCAACATCTCAAGACATCAGCCAGGAAGTTGAAGTTTGGGTAGAAATGGGTCTTCCAAATGGCATTATGCTTCGGGTCACTGTCCAAACTGGCTATAAAGTGGCTTAAGGATAACCAACCAATTCAATGTTTTTGAGTGGCCATCACAAAGCCCTGATCTCAATCCTATTTAAAATTTTTGGCAAAGCTGAAAAGGCAGGTGTGAGCAAGGCGACCTACAAACAAGGCTCAGTTATACCATTTCTGTAAGGAGGATTGGGCCAAAATTCCTACCAACTATTGTGAGAAGCTTATGGAAGAATATCCAAAATATTTGACCCAAGTCCTACAGTTTAAAGGCAATGCTACCAAATACTAATGAAATGTATGTAAACTTTTGACAGAAAGTAATATAAATGCTTTAAAAAAAATTCTCTCATTCTGGCATTTGGGAAATATAAATAATTTTGGTAATCCTAATTGACCTGAAACAGGTAAGGTTTATTCTGGTTTCATGTCAGATAGTGAGAAAAACGTGTCTATTTATATAGTGTATGTAAACTTCTGGTTTCAACTGTATGTATACAGCTCTGTTCACACCTGCTTAGTTCAGTTGCACAATTAAAATGACGGTGGTGCCCCTGAGGATATTGATAACCATTGGGAACTTCGTTTTGTTGTATTAGAAGTAGAGGAGACATTGTACGTCCTGTACCTTACCTGGCCTTAGGCTATGTCTACACTGCACAGAAAAAAGTCTGTTTTTTTCAGCGTTTTTCGTTTTCTAAAAACGCTGGAAAAACAACTGTAATCATCTCCCATAGACTCTGATGTAAAACCCTCCCGCTGTCTACACTGAGCGTCGTTTTTCTGCTAGTTTTTTTTTACTGGTCGTATTGTGCAACATGTTCTAAAAAACGCCAGAGCAGGGCAGAAAATTTACGACAGGAGTCAATGTAAAGCGCCGGCATTTTCACGGGGTTTTTTGCCGCGATTTTTCAATGAAAACCCACCCAGGAGACCCAAGTGCCACCTATAGTCGGTTATACCCGATCAAATTTGCATACAAGTGTCCGATGTGTCCTTGTTTGTACCTTTTGTAATAAAATTATTCTGCTTTGGCCACTAACGATTTTTGCGCAATTCATATATTTTTCGCTAAAAATACGTTTTTTATGGATTTTGGCATCAGAATCCATTTTTTTGTCATTTTGGTGCTAAAATCCTTTTCTCAACATATTTTGGCGCTAATAAAGTTATATCACTTCTGACGCTAAAAATACATTTTTTACGGACTTTATGCTAAAATCCTTTTCTTAACTATATAAGCGCCAAAATCTGTAAAGAAAAGTATTTTAGCACCAAAATGTGTTAAAAAAATTACTATAGGGCCAAAATCCATAAGAAAAGGTATTTTTAGCGACAAAAGCGAGAACTTTATTAGCACCAAAAGCCGTAAAAATGCAGATCTTAGCACTAAAATCCGTAAAAAAAAAAAAAAAAAAAAAAAGGGACTTTAGGGCCAAAATTCGTAAAAAAAACCCCACAAACTTATTTTTGGCGACAAACGCAAGATAACTTTATTAGCGCTAAAATCCGTAAAACGACTACAAGATGACAAATGCAAAGCGGTGCTTTATTTAGCCCTTTGTAGGGTGGAGTTACATCCAATGGCTTAATTTATGCATACATTAAAAAACAGGTTTAAAGACAAGCAAAAAACGCTTGTAAAAAACGCGCCAAAAAATGCAAATCTCGGCAAAAAACAGCCGTTTTTTCAGCTGCTTTTGACAGGCAGTGGACAGAAAACTCAGTTTCATGAACGTTTTTAGTAACTCGTTTTCAGGTAGTTTTTTGTCCACTGCAATGTAGACATAAGGGACAACAGGCACCAACAGTCAACGATTTAGCACCAATATTGTAATACATCAATATCAACTTCTGTACCGTGCTGCAGAATGGCACTATATAAGTGTATAAAAGAAATATAAATATTGGCAAGCAGGTCCCAAGGTTGACAGGAAATCATAGTAGGATTCCTGTTTCACACCCATAAACCTTGGATGTCATGGCCAAATTCAACTCACAATACCCGATAGCATATAAATAATTATTTATGCATTAAAGTGGAAAACGCATTTCGTGTGAACACTTCGGCTATGTTCACACGGCTTATTTGCGGGGCGTAATTACGCCGTGTGGATGGGGGCGGGAGCGGGGGGGGCCGGCACTTCACCGGCCCATAGACTATCATTGCTAGCGGCGCATATACGCCGCTGGTAATTCACGTCACTTATCTCCCCCCGCGGCGGATTCGCCGAGCAGGGAGAGGAGACTTAATCCATAGTTCTCTATGAGAACTGTGGATTACCGTAGTGACTGGGACGCATTCCAGCCGTAATTCACGCACTACGCCGCTTAATTACAGACTGAAATACGACCCGTTTTAAGCCGTGTGAACATAGCCTCCAAGTTCCATCATGGAACTGGATGAAGTGTTTACACGAAACGCGTCTTCCACTTTATTGCATAAATAATTATTTATATACTATTGGATGTCTTGCACTGAATTTGGCCGTGGCATACAAGGTTTTTGGGTTATGGCCCCTGGGATATGGGGCCCCTGGGATATGGGGGGCCCCATATCCCAGGGGCCTCCACCTACATCTATATTTCTTAAGTTTTTCACTCCTGCCATCCTACTGGCAGAGAACAGCCACAAACCTCCCTGCAGACTCCATAATCATGATCTGATTCTAATCAATCTGGATGCTCCACAGAGTGTTGTGCCTCCACCAGCACAATCTCTAAAAGGTTGGTGCCCATACATAAGCACATATACCAACGCGTTCCGAAGCTGCATTATTGCCCTAGGGTAGCGCTTGTCTCTAATTTTTGCCATTTTCCATAATCTTTTATATGCAACAGATGAGAGCGACAAGACAAATGCTTAACATAATCCCTCTGATAATGGGGTCAGGTAAGGACATTGTGGCCACTAAGACGTAGGGCGCTTACAACTTGTGCCCCGACCAACTTACCAGTTCTCCAAAATGGTCATGCACACCACTTCCCTCACACCGGGATTGCTGGCCTTCTCCAGGCTACAGTTTTGGAGATTCCACGAGGCCAATCGGAGCACGGGCTTCCCTTCCCTGACCCCAGCAAAGGCTTCCACCGCAGGTCTTGTGGATATGAGTTGAGTCGGCCCTCCAGGTGGGAAGTCAAGGTCCTCGCTCTGCAAGCTCAGAGAAGTCGGACTCGGATGAGGTTTGGCCATGAAGTGTAACCCTCCATTGGTGTGTGTGGACGGTGGCCTCGACCTCTGTACATAGACTTGGTGCCTCACTTTATCCAGAAATGAGATGGTGATAGAGTCCACCTTGACCAAGTCCTCAATGCTTTTCAAGGGGCCATGCTGAGCACGATAGTGGACAATGTCCTGAGCCATCTCCTCGGTCAGCCCTCGCAGGTTCATCAGCTGGGCAGCAGTGGCAGTGTTGATGTTAATCCTGGTGGCAGACAGGTGCCCGCTGTGGTGCCCATACTCCATGTCCTTCCTTAGAGAGTTGGGCGAGTGCTGGGCAGAGCCACTTTTACTACTGACACAAATCTCAAACTTGACCTGCTCCAGCTTGGTGGCGCCTACACCACTGACCAATGCCAGGTCCTCCACCTTCTTGAAGCCACCGATATACTCTCGGTACTCCACGATGTTCTGGGCCACCTGCCTGCTCACCCCCGGCAGGGTCATGAGCACCTCCTCAGTGGCAGTGTTGATGTTCAGCCTCTCCTGGCTCACCAGGATGTTGCTGAAGTTACAGGCTGCGCTGAACTTACGGTTCTTCTGACACAGGTCGGATGGGTCCTTAGGGATGGAGCGGTGACAGCCGAGGTTCCCCCCCATCCTGGATGCTTCTCCAGGCGAGATGCTCTGCCAGGGAAACTACATGCAGCAGGACAGGAGCGCAGGGGCTAGCAGCGCCCTGACACCGGTAGCCATGTGCGGGGACCTCCTTGATCCCAGCTGTTACTACCCAGGCTGGCTGTCCTATGCCAGTGATAGAGGTGCAGCGTTAGCGGTTACCAGTAGCCCTGTCCCCGGGTGGTGTGGAGGCAACCCCTGCAGCAGCATCCCACAGCCGACAGATGACTGAGCTCCGGTCTGTTTCCTCACAGCTCCAGACGTACTAGTGCAGAGCACGCCCCCCGCAGACTCCTCCCACTGCACACAGCTTCTCCAGTGCTGACTCCTCCCACTGCACACAGCTTCTCCTGCACTGACTCCCCACACTGCACACAGCTGCTCCCGCCCTGCCCTTACCTCAGCACTTTCCTTCCCTCAGTCCTGAGCACTGCGCTCACGTCTTCTCGGGTCTCCCCGGGTTCGCACATACATCCAGGGCTGCCGTTAGGGGGGTAGAACCACTACTCCCATATGGGGCTCGGCCAGAATGTGAAGCAAGGGGGGGGCCTGCCATGGCCCGCACTGCAAGTGAAGTTTAACATCATAGCTTTACAGTCCATAGAATCAGTGTCCTTACTGGAGCATCACACAGCTTGTGCACAGAGCAGTCGCCCCCCTCCTCCCTCTGACTGCCATCAACAAATGAAATCAGTGAGTGCCGCCCTGTGGGCGTCACTGATCTGCCGGCAGCCGGAGGGAGGAGGAGGAGGGGGCGACTGCTCCGCGCACAAGCCGTGTGATGCTCAAGTGTATCAATAGTTTATATGGCATGACACTTGTTTTTGTTGTGCTCTTTTCAGCTAGTGATTTGAGTTTAACTCTAGTGCAAAATTGTAGTAACATCCTTGGTGATATGGGCAGACACTAAAGCTATAGTGTTGAACTTCACTTGAAGTGCGGCCCCTTTTTTTATGCCAGGCCACTTCCACTCTTGTGGTGCCCCACTCAAGGCCCCTGGGATATGGGGGCCCAACACAAGGCCCCTGGGATATGGGGGCACCACATTATGCCCCTGGGATATGGGGGCCCCACATGAGGCCCCTAGGATATGGAGGCCCCTCACGAGGCCCCTGGGATATGGGGGCCCTCCAATTAGGCCCCTGGGATATGGAGGCCCCACATTAAGCCCCTGGGATATGGGGGCCCCACACTAGGCCCCTGCGATTTGGGGGCCCTCCATGAGGCCCCTGGGATATGGGGGCCCTACATTTGGCCCCTGGGATATGGGGCCCCACATGAGGCCCCTGGGATATGGGGGCCCTACACAAGGCCCCTGGGATATGGGGGCCCCAGACGAGGCCCCTGGGATATGGGGGCCCCACAAGTGGCCCCTGGGATCTGGGGGCTCCGAACGCTGCCCCTGGGGTATGGGGGCCCCACATGAGGGCCCTGGGATATGGGGGCCCCACATTGGGCCCTTGGGATATGAGGGCCTGACACGAGGCCCCTAGGATATGGGGGCCCCACATAAGGCCCCTGGGATATGGGGGCCCCACATGAGGCCCCTGGGATATGGGGGCCCAAAACGAGTCCCCTGGGATATAGGGGCCCCACACTAGGCCCCTGGGATATGGGGGCCCCACACTAGGCCCCTGGGATATGGGTGCCCCACATGAGGCCCCTGGGATATGGGGGCCCCACATTAGGCCCCTGGGATATGGGGGCCCCACATGAGGCCCCTAGGATATGGGGGCCTCACACGAGGCCCCTGGGATATGGGGGCCCCACACTAGGCCCCTGGGATATGGGGGCCCAACATGAGGCCCCTGGGATATGGGGGCCCTACAGTAGGCCCCTGGGATATGGGGCCCCACATGAGGCCCCTGGGATATGGGGGCCTCCACACAGGCCCCTGGAATATGGGGTCCCCTCACAGGCCCCTGGGATATGGGGCCCCACATGATGCCCCTGGGGTATGGGGGCCCCACAGGAGGCCCCTGGGATATGGGGGCCCCACATTAGGCCCTTGAGATATGGGGGCCCCACATGAGGCCCCTAGGATATGGGGGCCCCACATAGGCCCCTGGGATATGGGGGCCCCACACAAGGCCCCTGGGATATGGGGGCCCCAAACGAGTCCCCTGGGATATGGGGGCCCCACACTAGGCCCCCGGGATATGGGGGCCCCACACTAGGCCCCTGGGATATGGGGGCCCCACACTAGGCCTCTGGGATATGGGGGCGCACCACACGAGGCCCCTGGGATATGGGGGCCCCAAACAAGGCCGCTAGGATATGGGCGCCCCACACGAGCCCCTTGGGATATGGGGGCCCCACACGAGGCCCCTGGGTTTTGGGGGACCCACATTAGGCCCCTGGGATATGGGGGCCCCACACGAGGCCCCTGATATATGGGGTCACCAAAATAGTCCCCTGGGATATGGGGGCCCCACATGAGGCCCCTGGGATATGGGGGCCCCACATGAGGCCCCTGATATATGGGGGCCCCACACTAGGCCCCTTGGTTATGGGGGCCCCACACTAGGCCCCTGGGATATGGGGGCCCAACACGAGGCCCCAGGAATATGGGGGGCCCTCACGAGGCCCCTGGGATATGTGGGCCCCACACTAGGCCCATGAGATATGGGGGCCCCACATTAGGCCCCTGGGATATAGAGGTCCACATTGACCCCTGGGATATGGGGCCCCACACGAGGCCTCTGGGATATGGTGGCCCCACATTAGGCTCCTGGGATATGGGGGCCCCCACACGAGGCCCCTAGGATATGGGGGCCCCACACGAGGCCCCCCAGATATGGGGGCCCCACTCGAGCCCCCACAGAGATGGGGGCCCCCCACTAGGCCCCTGGGATATGGTGGCCCCACATTAGGCCCCTGGGATATGAGGGCCCCACACAAGGCCCCTAGGATATGGGGGCCCCACACGAGGCCCCTGGGATATGGGGGCCCCACACGAGGCCCTTGGGATATGGCGGCCCCACACTAGGCCCCTGGGATATGGGGGCCCCACATTAGGACCCTGGGATATAGGGGCTCACATTAGGCCCCTGGTATATGGGGGCCCCACATGAGGCCTCTGGGATATGGGGGCCCCACACGAGGCCTCTGGGATATGGGGCCCCACTCAAGGCCCCTAAAATGTGTGCGGCCCCACAAATCTTAGGAGACTTGATCGAAAAACGCCAAATCCCAGGGGCCTTGAGCGGAGCCCCCCCAAATCCCAGGGGCCTTGAGTGGCCCACTCAGGGCCCCTCACCGGACCTGTGGGGCCCCACACGGCTAAGGGAGAGGAGGCCCTTGAATGGGCCCCACACAGCGGGGGAAGATAGGTGAACTTGAGTGGGGCCCCACTTAAATTTCCTCCATGTGGGCCCCACTCAAGTTCTCCCTCTACCAACAGGGGGTCTATTACCTGGCGTCCTACCTATGAGGGACCCTTTAAAACTAACGACCAGTGCACCAAAGGGGTAATTGTTACTATTTGGGGCACTATGGATAGGGAGTTTGTACATAGTGGCCTGGACCGGATGGAGAAGAAAAGTGAAAGTGAACGACTTATCAGATGTCACCTGTGAGTCACTAAATGTAACTACACTGTAATCACTTATATCTGCCACTATGGGACACATGTAGGAAAACTGTCTAGATGTAGGACTTTCTTTGTTGCCCATAGCAACCATTAAGAGCTCCTCTTTCATTTTTTATAGTGCTCTAAAAAAATAAAGGGGAACTCTGATTGGTTGCTATGGGCAACAAAGTGAGATTTAGACCTAGACAGTTTTCATACGTGTCCCCCTTATGGTCACTGTATGGTGGTAATATTGGTGTTATTATATTGAGTTATATTCAGTAACAATATTGAGGCATTATTCTGCATCTTTTTAGTGGAGATATGTGGTGATCTTGTTGTTTGTCTTTGTATATTGTTGTTAATGGTATTCAGGATCGCCATCAGAAATTTCAGGGCCCCCTACAGCTAAAGCGCCTGGGCCCCCTTTTAACGCCACCTAATACACCCCGCACCTGCCAACTATCACCCCGCCCCCACCAAACACGCCTAGCAACCCAAACCCCAGAAAATAAAGATGTAATTGCGCCATTGTGATTGGATTGAGTTCTTGTTGAATTTTACAGCATACAGTTTGTCTATATTGTGTGGGTCAGTATGTATACAAGGGCCAGCAAATACCACATGTCACCACGATATACTGACCAAACCAGCATACCAAGACCAATATAACCAAACAAAAGACCAATTAATACCGCCATATATCACTATGTTTGGTGATCACAAGGCATTATGGGAAAGGGGCTGAGAAGCCCACAGTGCCCTCTGTTGGATGTAACAAATCCTCAATTTGCTTTTGACCTACTAGGTCTTTAGAAAGCAAAAAGGATTTTAGCCAAGCCAGTATCTCTCGGGATTTTTGTCCCTCATCAGTGCAGAGCAGAGCGATACTAGCTGGCTGTGTGGGAGGTATCAAGTGGCTCAGGAAGGGGAACATCTCTCCTTAAGGAGAGCACCGAACAAACGGCGTGTAGAGATTTGTGTTGCCACTTGATGCCTCCCACACAGCCAGCTAGTATCGCTCTGCTCTTCACTGATGAGGGACAAAAATCCCGAAACAGCGTTGTCTGCAGATGAGAGATACTGGCTTGGCTAAAATCCTTTTTGCTTTCTCAAGACCTAGTAGGTCAAAAGCAAATTGAGGATTTGTTACATCCAACAGAGGACGCTGTGGGCTTCTCAGCCCCTTTCCCATAATGCCTTGTGATATGCAGATGCTTCATAGAGAGCGAAAAGACAACACAAATCTCTACACGCCGTTCGTTCGGTGCTCTCCTCAAGGAGAGATGTTCCCCTTCCTATGTTTGGTGACTAATACCACTATAATGTTAGTGACTAAACCAGTATACTAAGGCCAATATTACCATTAACAACAATATACAAAGACAAACAACAAGATCACCACATATCTCCACTATAAAGATGCAGAATAATGCCTCAATATTGTTACTGAATATAACTCAATACAATAACACCTATATTACCACCATACAGTGACCATATAGGGGGACACGTATGAAAACTGTCTAGGTCTAAATCTCACTTTGTTGCCCATAGCAACCAATCAGAGTTCCCATTTATTTTTTTAGAGCAGTAAATAAAATGAAAGAGGAGCTCTTAATGGTTGCTATGGGCAACAAAGAAAGTCCTACATCTATACAGTTTTCATACATGTGGCCCATAGTGGCAGATATAAGTGATTACAGTGCAGTTACATTTAGTGACTCACAGGTGACATCTGATAAGTCGTTCACGTTCCCTTTTCTTCTCCATCCAGTCCCAGCCACTATGCCGACTTTTCCCTGCAGAATTCACAACACAAACACCTGAGAATCCTCACTTTATCATAATCCCACCGGTACCCACTCCCTATGTACAAACTCCCTATCCATAGTGCCCCAAATAGTAATAATTACCCCTTTGGTGCACTGGTCGTTAGTTTTAAAGGGTCCCTCATAGGTAGGTAGCAAGGTAATAGGCCCCCTGTTGGTAGAGGGAAAACTTGAGTGGGGCCCACATGGAGGAAAATTGAGTGGGGCCCCACTCAAGTTCCCCTATCTTCCCCCGTTGTGTGGGGCCCATTCAAGGGCCTCCTCTCCCTCAGCCGTGTGGGGCCCCACAGGTCCGGTGAGGGGCCTTCAGCGGGCCAATCAAGGCCCCTGGGATTTGGGGGGCTCCGCTCAAGGCCCCTGGGATTTGGTTTTTTTTCGATCAAGTCTCCTAATATTTGTGGGGCCCCACACATTTTAGGGGCCTTGAGTGGGGCCCCCATATCCCAGGGGCCTAATGTGGGGCCACCATATCCAAGGGGCCTCATGTGGGGCCCCCATATCCCAGGGGCCTAATGTGAGCCCCTATATCCAAGGGTCCTAATGTGGGGCCCCCATATCCAGGGGCTCAATGTGGGGCCCCCATATCCCAGGGGCCTAGATGTGGGGCCACCAGATCCAAGGGGCCTCATGTGGGGCCCCCATATCCCAGGGGCCTAGTGTGGGGCCCCCACATCCCAGGGACCTCATTTGGGGCCCCCCATATCTCAGGGGCATCATGTGGGGCCCCCATATCCCAGGGGCCTAGTGTGGGGCCCCCATATTCTAGGGGCCTCGTGTGTGGCCCCCATATTCCAGGTGCCTCGTGTGGGGCCCCCATATCCCAGGGGCCTAGTTTTGGGCCCACTATCCCAGGTGGACCTATGGGTGGAAGCCCCCATATCCTAGTGGCCTCGTGTGGGGACCCGCCATATCCAGGGCCTCGTGTGGGGGGCCCCATATCCCAGAGGCCTCATGTGGGGCCCCCATAACCCAGGGGGCTCATGTGGGGCCCCCATATCCCCATAAGTTACACCCGCCCCATGTTCTTGTTGACAGGAAGCGCGCGCTGTAGCGTGTTATAAATGGGGAGAGTCCTGACAGGAACTCACCTTGTCAGGGAAGGCATAGGAAGATTTATGACCTGTTTACTACTATGGACTGATGCATTCCACAGCCAGCAATACAGCATGTTTTGGTGTGCCAGCCTCTGTATTGACCCCTGGAGTGGAAGACGACTCCCATTTACCTGTATTAACCCCCTGGAGATTAGGACAACTCTCAGGCTATGGTCACACGGCTTAAAATAGGACGTATTTCAGTCCGTAATTACGCGGCGGAGTGCGCAAATTACGGCTGGAGTACGTCCCAGTCATTACGGTAATCCACAGTTCTCATAGAGAATATGGATTACGTCTCCTCTCCCTGCTCGGCGAATCCGCTGCGGGGGGAGATAAGTGACATGTGAATTACTAGCGGCGTATACGCGCACCTGGTAATGCAAGTCTATGGTCCAGCGAGGTGCCGGACCCCCGCTCCTGCCCCCGGCCACACGGCGTAATTGCGGGGCGTAATTACGCCCTGCATTTAAGCCGTGTGAACCTCGCCTCCCGTTCCTGTATTAACCCCCTGGAGATTAGGACAACTCTCATCTTCCTATATTAACCCCCTTGTGTGGAAGATGACTCCCATTTTCCTGTATTAACCCCCTGGAGATTAGGACAACTATAATTTTCCTGTATTAACCCCCTGGAGATTAGGATGACTACAATGTTCCTGTATTAACCCCCTGAAGAGTAGGATGACTCCCATTTTCCTGTATCAACCCCCTGGAGATTAGGACAACTCTCATTTTCCTGTATTAACCCCCTGGGGTGGAAAATTAATCCCATTTTCCTGTATTAGCCCCCTAGAGATTAGGAAAACTATAATTTTCCTGTATTAACCCTCTGGGGTTGAAGATGACTCCCATTTTCCTATATTAACCCTCTGGAGATTAGGACAACTCTCATTTACCTGTATTAATCCCCTGGGGTGGAAAATGAATCCCATTTTCCTGTATTAGCCCCCTAGAGATTAGGAAAACTATCATTTTTCTGTATTAACCCCCTGGGGGTGGAAGACGACTCCCATTTTCCTGTATGAACCCCCTGGAGATTAGGACAACTCTCATGTTCCTGTATCAACCCCCTGGAGATTAGGACTACTCTCATTTTCCTGTATTAACCCCATGGTGATTAGGACGACTCCCAGTTTCCTGTATGAACCACCTTGAGATTAGGACAACTATCATTTTCCTGTGTTAATCCCATAGTTGCCAACTTTTGAAATTGAAAAAGCAGGAGACCGCAGAGGGCTGCGCGCGGAGCGCGCCGCGGCAAGAATTTGCATGGACACGCCCATCTTGTCTGTGTGCCACGCCCCTTCAAAAAGCCACACCCACTCCACCTAACTGCATAACGGCTTTGTAAGAAAGCCAGGTAGCTGCCCTTATAGACTGGTAGTATCCCCCCTTAACCAGTTAGTGCCCCTTACAGGCAGGTAGATGCCCCCTTGTAGCCAAGTAGATGCCCCCTCTGTAGCCAGGTAGAGGCCCCTCTGTAGCCAGGTAGATGCCCCCCTTGTAGCCAGGTAGATGTCCCCTCTGTAGCCAGGTAGATGCCCCCCTCTGTAGCCAGGTAGAGCCCGCTCTGTAGCCAGGTAGAGCCAAATTTGTAGCCAGGTAGATGCCCCCCCTTTGTTGGCCAGGTAGATGTCCCCTTTGTTAGCCAGGTAGATGCCCCCTTTGGTGCCACATAGATGCCCCCTTTATTAACCAGGTAGTGCCCCCTCTGTTGCCAAGTAGATGCCCCCATTGTTAGCCAGGTAGTAACCCCCCCTTGTAGCCAGTGGGTGCCCCCTCTGTTGCCAGGTAGTGCCCCCCCCATTGTAGCCAGGTAGTGCCCCCTCTGTTGCCAGGTAGACCCCCCCACATTGTAGCCAGGTAGACCCCCCCGCATTGTAGCCAGGTAGTGCCCCCTCTGTTGACAGGTAGAGCCCCCCATTTTAGCCAGGTAGTGCCCCGTCTGTTGCCAAGTAGACCCCCCCCCATTGTAGCCAGGTAGTGCCCCTCTGTTGCCAGGTAGACCCCCCATTGTACCAGGTAGTGCCCCCCTCTGTTGCCAGGTAGACCCCCATTGTTGCCAGGTAGTGCCCCTCCTGTTGCCAGGTAGACCCCCCCCCATTGTAAGCCAGTAGTGCCCCTCTGTTGCCAGGTAGACCCCAACATTGTAGCCAGGTAGTGCCCCCTCTGTTGCCATGGTAGACCCCCCCCATTGTAGCCAGGTAGTGCCCCCTCTGTTGCCAGGTAGAGCCCCCCATGGTAGCCAGGTAGTGCCCACTCTGTTGCCAAGTAGACCCCCCCGCCCCCCCCATTGAGCCAGGTAGATGCCCCTCTTTTGCCAGGTAAAACCCCCCCCATTGTAGCCAGGTAGTGCCCCCTCTGTTGCCCAGGTAGACCCCCCCCATGTAGCCAGGTAGTGCCCCCTCTGTTGCCGGGTTTAGACCCCCCATTTTGTAGCCAGTAAGTCCCCCCCCCTATAAATAAAAATAAAAATAATAAATTTCCACTTACCTCACCAGGCTCCAGCCGCGCGTAAATTCCCCTGCGCCGCTGACCTGTATGTACACCCGCACGGGGCCATGTACATACAGAGGAAGTAGGGGAGGGACGATCCCCCCCTGCCTTCCCCCTTTGACTGACGGGGCGGCTGCGGGCGCACAAGTCATGAAACTCGCCGGGGCGGGTGAGCAGCCGCTGTGGCCGCTTCACCCCGCCTGTAGGAGGGCCCGGCGGCGCCAAGTAGCGCACCAGCGCTACTCTGGCGCCGCGGTCCTCCCGCTGCCTGCTGGCGGCGGAGGAATGCCCCAAACCCTTCCGGAGGGCGGGGGGGACCCCCATTAGCAGGACCCCCCCGCCAAAAGCGGGAGAGTTGACATGTATGGTTAATCCCCTGGGGGTGGAAGATGACTTCCATTTTCCTGTATGAACGACCCTGGAGATTAGGACAACTCTCATGTTCCTGTATTAACCCCCTGGAGATTAGGACGACTCCCATTTTCCTGTATTAACCCCCTGGGCTGGAAGATGTCTCCCATTTTCCTGCATTAACCCTCTGGAGATTAGGACAACTATCATTTTCCTGTGAAATTTTTCTTCTCCCTTTCTCAGAGCTTTAATCTACAGTATGTCTACACAGCACAGGATTTTGGTAGTTTTTCAGCAGATTCAGTATTTTGAATCTGCGGAAAAACCAACCGGAATGTAACCTGTGCTGTGTAGTCCTCAATAGAAAATCCGTGCTGTAGTCTACATACAGTTGAAACCAGAAGTTTACATCCAATATGTAAAAAGACACAGATGCATGCAGGGCCGGACTGGGAATAAAAATCAGCCCTGGCACTAAGCCCCCAGCAGCCCACATACAATATCCGCTTACAAAAATGTCCCTTGTTCTGGGCACCTCCCACTGCCCTAAAATAAACTACACTGTATAGGTGCTTTCACACGGAGAGTTTTTGGTGTGTTTTTGATGCATTTTGTGCAGAAAGGCAGAGCAGTTAATGCTGTACATTTCTGCACAAAAAAAAACGCATCAAAAAATGCACCAAAACCGCTCTGTGTGAGAGCCCCCTACACACAAGCAAGAAAGAAACAGTGGTGCAGAGAAACCCCTAGTCACAGAGTTCGGGTTGTGCACTTACAATCAGGGAAAAGGGCCCACACTGACATTTACATAAGCACCAGCCATAACCTACAACCCCATCAATCACATCACCAGTAGTCAGGTCACCATCACAGGAATACAGCACTGATTCAACACAGAAGTAAAATGACCCCTGACTGCAGGGACTCACAAGAGACGTCATCTCTGATGGGAGTTGTTTTCTTCTCCTTTTCTTCTCCTTCTGGCCCAAACCTCCATGATGTCTTCCCTGATGAGTCGTTCCCTTCCATTTCTTTCTCCATCCAGTACAGCATGCAGTGTCCTCTTCTAGTGGCCACTACTCGTCTCTGTAGAATTTACCACAAATACATCTTAGGCCTCGTTCACACGGCTTATTTCGCCGCGTATTTGCCGACGGATTGACGATCGTCAATCCGTCGCAAATCCGCCCGAAATAAGTTCACAGCCTATTTTCTATTGATTTCAATAGAAAATATGGCTCGTTCGTTCACACGACGCGTAGGTTCCGTTCCGGATTGCCGCCGCGGATTGACGACGGCAATCCGGACGGAAAAACAATTAAACATGTCAATTATTTCCGGACGATTCACCACCTACAATGATTGAGATGGTGAATCCATCGGGAAAATCAGTTACAAATACTGCCACACTTATGGCACGTATTTGCAACTGAATTTTCAACTGATTATCAGAACGTATTTACATCGTAAATCGGTTGTAATTATGTTCTGAAATAAGCCTGTTTAACGAGGCCTTAGACTCCTCTCTCTTCCTGCACCTTTCCTATCAATTCCCCAAACAGCGTATGTTAGACCTAAAAATTAGAAATTAAAAAATGTCAGATAAGTGGCATGTAAATAGGTGACCCCATTAGCAGTGCAGGGCCCGTAGTAGATAGGCAGGGGGCCCGTATAATAGGCCCGGCAGGCCAGTATATATGTAGGCAGGGACAGTATGTAACAGGCAGGGACAGTATGCAGGCAGGCAGGGACAGGGATACAGGCAGAGAGGGCCACTTATTGGTTTGACAGGGACAGTATATAGGCAGGCAGGGACAGTATATAAAGGGAGGCAGGGCAGTGTATAGGCAGCAAGGGCAGTGTATAGGTAGGCAGGGCTATTATAGGCAGCCAGGGCAGTGTATAGGTAGGCAGTGCTATTATAGGCAGCCAGGGCAGGGTATAGGCAGCCAGGGCAGGTTATAGGTAGCAAGGGCTATTATAGGCAGCCAGGGCAGGGTATAGGCAACCAGGGCAGGGTATAGGCAGCCAGGGCAGGGCATCATATAGCCAGGGCAGGGTATAGGTAGCCAGGGCAGGGTATAGGTAGCCAGGGCAGGGCATCATATTGCCAGGCAGTGTATAGGTAGCCAGGGCAGGGTATAGGTAGCCAGGGCAGGGCATCATATAGCAAGGCAGGGTATAGTTAGCCAGGGCCGGGCATCATATAGCCAGGCAGGGTATAGGTAACCAGGGGAGGGTACAGGTAGCCAGGGCAAAGCATCATATAGCCAGGCAGGGTGTAGGTAGCCAGTCCAGGATATAGGTAGCCAGGGCAGGGCAATCATATAGCCAGGGCAAGGTAATAGGTAGCCAGGCCCGGGCATCATATGCCAGGCACAGCATCATATAGCCAGGCAAAGGGGAAAGGGAGCCAGGGCAGGGTATGGTTAGCCAGGGCAGGGGCATCATTTAGCCAGGGCAGGGTATAGGTAGCCAGGGCAGGGCATCATATAGCCAGGCAGGGTATAGGTAGCGAGGGCAAGGCATCATATAGCGAGGTAGGGTATAGGTATTCAGGGCAGGGTATAGGTAGCCAGGGCAGGGCATCATATAGCCAGGCCCGGGTATAGGTAGCCAGGGCAGAGCATCATATAGCCAGGGCAGTGTAATAGGTACCAGGCAGAGCATCATATAGAAAGGCAGGGTATAGTAAGCCAAAGGGCAGGGTATAGGTAGCCAGGGCCCGGGCATCAATAGCCAGGCAGGGTATAGGAACCAGGAAGGCATCATATAGTCAGACAGGGTATAGGTAGCCAGGGCAGGGCATCATATAAACCAGGTAGGGTATAGGGTAGCCAGGGCAGGGTATAGGTAGCCAGGGCAGGACATCATATTGCTAGGCAGGGTATAGGTAGCCAGGGCAGGGCATCATATAGGCAGTGCAGGGTATAGGTAGCCAGGGCAGGGCATCATATAGCCAGGGCAGGGCATAGGTAGCCAGGGCAGGGTATCATATAAACCAGGGCAGGGTATAGGTAGCCAGGCAGGGCATCATATAGCCATGCAGGGTATAGGTAGCCAGGGGAGGGCATCATATAGCCAGGCAGGATATAGGTAGACAGGGCAGGCATCATATAGCCAGGTAGGGTTAGGTAGCCAGGGCAGGGCATCATATAGCCAGGCAGGGTATAGGTAGCCAGGGCAGGGCATCATATAGGCAGGGCAGGGTATAGGTAGCCACGGCAGGGTATAGGACGTCAGGGCAGGGTATAGGTAGCCAGGGCCGGGCATCATATACCCAGGCAGGGTCTAGTTAGCCAAGGCAGGGGATAGTATAGCCAGGCAGGGAATAGGTAAACCAGGGCAGGGCATCATATAGCCAGGGCAGGGTATAGGTAGCCAGGCAGGGCATCATTTTAGCCAGGCAGGGTATAGGTTTGCCAGGGCATGGCATCAATAGCCAGGGCAGGGTATAGGTAGCCAGGGCAGGGCATCATATAGCCAGGGTAGGTATAAGTTAGCCAGGGCAGGGTATAGGTAGCCAGGGCAGGGCATCATTAGCCAGGCAAGGTATAGGAAGCCAGGGCAGGCAAACATATAGCCAGGCAGGGTATAGGTAGCCAGGGCAGGGTATAGGGAGCCAGGGCAGGGCATCATATAGCCAGGCAGGGTATAGGTTAGCCTGGTAGGGTATAGGTAGCCAGGGCAGGTATGGGTGCCAAAAAGGGGAAATTGGGTAGCCGGGGCGGGGCATCATATACCAGGAAAGGGCTAAAAAGGGCAGCCGGGGACATTTAAAAGTTTTTAAAAAAAAAAAAAAAAATAAAACTCACCCGCGTCCCCTCCTTTTCACCTTCTCTGGACCCGGGGTGGCGCCCTAGATTTGGGGGGGCCGCGGAGCGGGGCGCGCGATGACGTCATTACACGCGCGCCTGCCCCGCGGCCCCGGGGAGCTGAACAGACGGAACATTAGATCCCAGATTTTCAGATTTGGGCACTTTTTGCACCGCGGGGTTGCAGGCTGGGGGCCCGGGTGAGGCCCTGCAGGGGGGGTTGGGTTACCGGGCCGTGCACCGAGTGGGGAGGGGCCATTTGGGCCCCCCTCCAGGGGGGCCCCGGTCGCTGATGGGGCCCAATTGGGGCCCTGTAGTTCCCCACAAACCAGCCCCGGGGACTGGGGCCCCCCGCCGGGGGGGAAACCCCGGGCCTCCTCGCGGGCGACCCCACCGGGCCCGCGGCCCGACCACAGGGGCCCCCCGGGGAAAAATGCCCGGTTTAACCTAGGGGAAGCCCGGGCCGGGAACATTTTTTTTCTCACTCCCCAACATAAATTTTCAAAATAAATCTTACCCATATAGGTAAAATTAAAGGATTCCCAAAAATTATTTATTTTTTCCCAAACCAGTAAAATCGGGAGAGATAATTTTTTTAAGTTTTTTTTATACTTTCTGAAAAGGGCAAAATTTTACATACACTGGGTTTACCCGGGCCATTAAAAAATTTTGGACAGCCCATATGATGATGTCATTCTCTAAGGGTCCTGGATGGATCAGCTGGACCCCCGCAGGCGAGGGCGTAACCCACCCGGGAGTGGAATCTAATGGGCCCCGGGTATTCACCAGAGCCCCCGCAAAGGGGGAATGGTCTTGCTGCGGCGGGAGCCCCACCAGGTCACAAACCCCCCCCCGGCGGGGCTTCCCTTTCGGTGCGGTAAGGGTAAAAAAGGTACAGGATCGGCAGGCAGGCAGGCTCCCTAGTCGGGGACAGGCCCGGAGGGCAGGACAGGCGGACAGGGTTTGAAACGTAGACAGGCAGGAGGTCCCAACCCCGGGGTCTGGTTCGTAGACGAAACAGCAGGGGGTCAGGACAGGTTTGGGTCGGTTGTGGTTTGGTAAACCAAGGGGAGACGGCGGGACACGGGAAGGCAAAACAGGAAAACTCTAGAACGCTTTCACCCGGGGAAAATACACCAAGGGTCCGACGAGGGCCGGGAGGGAAAGGCCGACCTAAAAAAAAGCAGTGCCCCGGGAAAAACCCAATTTACCCGGGGCACCCCCTTTAAATTTCAAAAAAGCCGGGGCCCCCGGGGTGCCCCCAGGGGCGGGACCCCGCCGGGAGACCGAATTGACGACAGGAGCGGGCCCGGGGAATGGGGAAAGCCCCCCCCCCCCCCCCCCCCCCCCCCCCCCCCCCCCGGCCCCCCCCCCCCCCCGGGGGGCGGAACATGAGCGGGCCCGAACCCAACATGCGGCGGGGCTCCGCTGGGGGCAGGAAACACGGGGGCGCTGCAACCCGGGGCGGGGGTCCCAGGGGGGTCCGTAACAGAAAACCCCCCCCTTTGGGCCCACCCCCCCTTGGGCCCCCCCCTCTTACTGGATTGGGAAAAAACTCTGGAGAGGCCCGCGTTATAAAATTCCCTCCGGGTCCCAAGACCTCTCTTTGGGGCCGAACCCCCTCCAGTCCACCAAAAGTAAACCCCTTTTTCCCCCAGTTCTCCTCATGCCCAAAACTCTTTGACCCGAAAACTTTGGGGGCAAACAGTCACAACGGAGGGGGGAACAGCCTTCTGGGAAAAAAAAATTAAGGGCCAGGGGTTTTAGTAAGGAGACATGAAACCCAATTTTGGGGATTCCATGGGGAATGGGAACCCGGGAATTTAGTTGACACCGGGTTATGGGGGCTGATGCCCCTCAAAGAGTCCCCGGGAAAAAGGGGGTCCCATTTATGAAAAGGGCCTTTAAAGGGGGACAAATCAAAACAGACAAAAACCTTTTGGTCACCGGGAAAGGGGAAAACCCGGGAAAGGGGGGTTTCCCCTTCTTTTTTTTCCTGTTTTGGGTTTTTCCCAAGCGCCCCGGAACCCGCAAAAGAAACGATTTAAAGGGGCCTGGCCCAAAGGGGGCCTTCACGTTTTTAAAACCATTTCCCGCCGCCGCCAGGACCTTCAAGGGGGTTTGAAAAAGTGAAAGGGGGCGGGGATGCGGGCCCAAACACAATGTAAAGGGGGAGACCCCCGCGCCCTCAGACCCCCAAGGGAGGTTTAAAAAAAACAACCCCTTTGGAAGAAAACTGGCCCCAATTTTCAACCTTTGACGTCCCCGAGCCCCAAAAGGGCGAAGGTAACATCCCAAGATTTGGGGTTTTGGAACCCCCCCCCCACCTGGCCGTTCGTCCGGGTGGTAGGCGGCCCCGGAAAGCCCGATCTTCACCGGGGTTTTTGGTTTTTAAACAGGGGCTTTCCCAAAAACCCGGAACAAATTGAAAATTCCCCCCCGGTTTCCGAGAAAATTTTGGGCTGAGGGGGGTTCCAAAGCAGACAAAAACCATGAAGTAAAATTTGCTCAGCCAGGGGGTGGCAAGGGGAAAACCCCTGGCAAGGGGACGAAATGCCCCCCTCTTTTAAAGCAAACCGTAACACCCAAAAAAAGGTGTTTCCCCAGAACCGACGGGGGGAGGCATTTTTTGAAGGGGCCCCCTTTTAAATTTTTGGACCAATTTGGGTTTTTAAAAAGGGGAAGGGCGTAGTAACCCCCCGGTTTGGTGACGGGGTCTTTTGGGGGCAAAAGGATTCCCCAAGACCGAAACAAGCCCCAAACCCGCCTTTTTCCAAGCTAAAGGTTTCCCCCCAATAGAACCAGGTTTATAAAAGGGGGAAAGGGTTTTCTTGGGGGCCCCGGGGAATAAACCCCCAAACCAAAAAAGAAAAATGTCCCCCTTTTTTAAATACGCCGCCGGAGAGAAGGGGCGCACAAAACCCTTTCCCCAGGGGAAGTTTTCCCGAGGTCCACTGGACGCCCAAAAGATAAAATTTTTTTTGGGGGAAATTTAAAGGTTCGGGAAAGTAGAATCTTCACCACCACGTCGGAGTCAGGGGAAAGGGGCGCCCACCCCTAAACTTTCTTCCCCCCAGGCCGGGAAATCAAACCCGGGGGAAAAAAAGATGACCCCCACCCCGGCGAGGGTTAAGTCGCTGATCCACCCTGGAAATTGGAATTTTTTTTTTTGGGTTCCGGGGGAAAAGATACGTTTGGGAAACCCCGGGGGGGCCCCTCCAGCAGAAAAACCCCATTTCCCCCAGGGGCCAAATTTTTTTAGGGCCCTTTAGCTCCCGGTCCCCCCCAAACGGGGGAAAAATTCCCTTCGGCCGCCCAAAACGTCTTGAGAAAAAGCCGCCGGAACCCCCCTTCCCCCTTTGGCCCTTTTTTGCGAAAGGATTTGCCCCCGGCTCCCACAGATGAGGCATCCCCCTTCCGGGGGGAAGGGGGTTTCCCCGGGTTTTCCAAAAGGGGGCCCGGATAGATGCGGTAGAGAAGGGGGCCCTTTGACCCTTCAAAAACCCCTTTTGGGTTTTTCGGGGGGCCCACTGCGGGTTTGGGCTTTTTCTTTTTAAAAGGGCCCTACCCGGAAACCCCACCACGTAGAGAAGTAAAGGTTTAATGAACGGCGTAAATTTAAAAGAAGCCCAAAAGGGCGCTGGAAATACCCGAAACCCCCGACTGGGCGGGCCACCCCAACACGGCTTAAACTTTTTTTTTACGGGAAATCCATCCAAACCCTTTGGGGTCAGAGTTAAACAAAACCCCCGAAAGGGGAGGCTAGTCTATGGAAGGGGCCCACTTCCCAAGCTTGGCATACAGATGGTTTTTTCCCGAGCCCGTTTTCCAACTTGACAAACCCGGCCCTTTTTTGGGCCCCCTCAAAGGTCAGGAAAAGAAAACCCCAAAAATAATGCATAAAGGGTTAAAACCACCACGCAGGGGGGTAGAGGGGGTCCCCCTGAAGACGTCATTCACGAGCTCCTGAAAAGACGGGGTCAAAACATCCTAAAAAAAAAAAAAAAAAAAGGGCCCATCACCCATTACCAAAGGCCCTTCCCCCTGGGGGGTTTTAAAGGCCGCCCCTTCCCAAACCCCATCCCCCTTGCGGTTTTTCCCCGGACCAAGTTGGGGGCCCCCTCTAAATCCAATTTGGGAGAAAATTTTGGAAACCCCGAAAGGCGACCCCAAAATTTTCGGGTATCAGCGGCAATGGGTAAGGGGTTTCTTTTCCGTGTTTCTTTTTAAAGGGCCCCGGAAATTTTATAAAGGGCCGAAAGGTCCCGTCCTTCTTCCCCCAACGAAAAAAAAAACCCCCGCCCGCGGGGGGAAAAAGGACTTTGGGAAATTAACCCCTTCGGAAAATTCCCCCCCGGGAAATTATTCGGACAGGGGGTTTTTGGGTCTAAAGGAACCGACAGGGGGAAGACTGGGCCCCGGGGGGAGGACTGGTACCCCAAAAGGGCCCCGTTGGGGCCAATTTCGAAAACGACATGCGGAAAAAGACTCCAGCTTGTCTCCCCAAAAACACATCGGCGTACCCAGAAAATTGGGGGCGGCACCCCAGGCAAGGGTTTCCTTTAAATTTTTTTTCGCGAGAGCGGGGAAAGAAAACCGGGGGAAGGTCCCCCCCCCAAACAACTCCACCGACAAAATGGGGCCCCCCAAAGAATCACCTCCCCCATTAGCCCCATTCCCAGGATAGGAAGGGGACCCCGCAGCCCCATGAGCCCCCGGGAGGAGGAACGCCGACGGGGAAACCCGGGGTCAAACACAAAAGGGGGAGTTTTTCTTCCCTTATGTTGCCCCCCCCCAACTTGGGGGGACAGTGGCTTGGTGAAAAACCCTGGATGGGGGGTTCAAAAAGGGCCGCTCCCCGCTGACGGTGAAAAGGGAAAAAGGGGTTTTTCCGGGCCCGTCCCAAAACCGACAGTTGATCCCAAGCTTTCACGGGGAGGGGTTGAAATAATTCCCGCAAAGCCGGTCCAAAACCCCCGGGGAATTTGGGAAAAGGGTGATCCCAGTCTCTGCCCAAGACCCCTGCACGGGCGTCAACGGGCCCCTTGAGGGAAAAGGGGGTTTTGCACCAAAGGAATCCCCTCCCCCAAAACAGACCCCTGGGTTGGGGAAATTTTTCCCGAAGGGGGGTCTTGGGACGTTTGGGGGGGGAAATTTCCCTCCGAAAATGTTTCGGGGGCGCCATAGAAAGTTTGCCCTTTTTTCCAAAACCGGGGGGCCAACTTTTGCTCAAAGACGGCCCCAAACAATCTTCAGGGGGCTCCTGGGTTTGGGATTTTTGGCAAACCGTGGGGGAAAGGAGGGCACTGGAACACCGGGGGCCGGCAGGAAAACCCGGGTTGATTTTTGGGCTAAACTAAACGCCCCTTGCCGAAGTTTTTTCTCCCCTTTTCAAGGAAGCTTTACTTAAAGGGGGGGTTTTTGACAAACCCGGGATCAAGTCGTTTGAGGGGAAAAACGCCCTTTAAAACCCGGGCTTGAGACCTTTTTCTTGAAGGTACAAAAACAGAGGGGGCCCCCTCTTCCATGACGTTCAAAAGGCCAAAAGAAAAGGAAATTGAAACCCTATTCCCCTTTCCCAGACAGGCCCCCCCCGGGCTTTTGGGTTTAGGAGACCCTGCCCTTAAAGCGGGGGGTTTGCCCGGGCCGGGTTTTCCTCGAAGACCTGGCGGAACCCACGGGAGGAACGCCCTGAAAAGATCCGCCGTAAATGGGATCTTTTTTCCCCCCCTTTTTAGGGGTACCCCCATCCCCAAGGCCTTTCCCCGAAGGACCCCTTACCACAAACCCCCACCTTCGAAACTTTCAGAAAGGAACGATGGTTGCCCGGAAAAACCTCCACGGGGGCAAAGAGAAAATTGGGGTGATGAACCCCCTGAAATTTTTTTGGGTAAACCGTCGTACTTAGAGGGGAAAAGGGGACACCCCCGAAGCTTGGGGCCCCTCAAAGCCGCGGGAACCCCAAGGGGGCGGGAAAAACAACGACAGGACTGGCGGAGTTTGCGGCGGGCTGAGGTGGTTTAAGCTGCTCCCACCATGGAGGAAAGTTTTGCTTGAGCTGCGCCTTGCGGGCCCCGTTTTCTTTTTTGCGATTGGTTTTTGACCACACGGTGGGGGTTTTTTGGAAAACACTTGAAAGGGCACCTTGGGGGGAAACCCAAACCCCCGGATCCTACGGGAAAACGGCCCGGAGGGGAAATTCCGTTTTAAACCACTGAAAGGCAAGGGGGAAAGCCCAAAACCGGGGAGTGGAGTCTAAGGGGCCCCGGAAATTCACCAGAGCCCGCCGCAAAGCGGGATGGTCTTGCTGCGGTGGGAGTCCACCAGGTCACTACCACTGGCGGGGCTTGCCTGCGGTGGTGGCCTTGGGTAACGAGGTACAGGATCGGCAGGCAGGCTCGGAGTCGGGGACGGGCAGGAGGTCAGGACTCGCGGCGCAGGGTCGTAGAGGTAGACAGGCAGGAGGTCAGGACAGGCAGCTTTGGTTCGTAGATGTAGACAGGCATGAGGAAAGGACAGGCGGCTCTGGTTCATGGTTGGTAAACGTAGGCAGACGGTCGGTACACGGTAAGGCAAGACAGGAACACTCTAGAACGCTTTCACCACGGGAATATACACCAAGGACCCGACGAGGGCCGGCAGGAAGAGGCCGGACCTAAATAGGAGCAGTGCCCGGCAAAGACCAATTACCAGCACACTGCCCCTTTAAATTTCAAACAGCCGGGCCGCGTGCCCTAGGGGCCGGAGCCACGCGCCGGGAGACCGAGACTGACTGAGCAGGAGCATGGCCGGGTAAGTGGATGCCGCCGGGGTCGGGACATGAGCGGACCCCGAACCCGACGTGCGGGACGGGGCTCCACTGGGAGCAGGAGCACGGGCGCGCCTGCGACCCGGGACAGAGGTCGCAGGGGCGTCCTTGACAATGTATTTGGAAGCTTCTGATAGGTTTACTGGCAACAGCTGAGTTAATTAGAGACACACCTGTAGATGTATTTTTGATTGCACACCAGAAACACACTGCTTCTGTGTATAACATCATGGGAAAATCTAAAGAAATCAGCCACAATATCAGGAAGAGAATTGTGGACTTGCCCAAGTCTGGTTCATCTTTGGGTGCATTTCCAGATACCTGAAGGTGCCTTGTTCATCTGTACAAACAATTATACGTAAGTACAATCAAGATGGGAATGTGCAGTCATACCGCTCAGGAAGGAGACAGGTTTACTTTCTCAGAGATGAACGTGCTGTGGTCCAACATGTGCATATCAACCCAAGAACAAATGCAAAAGACCTGGCGGAAGCTGGTGAGATTGTGACGTTATCCACAGTGAAACAAGTACTGTATCAACATGGGCTGAAAGACCACTTTGCCAGAATAAACCACTACTCCAAAAAAACATATAAAAGCCAGATTAATGTTTGCAAATGCACCCAGGAACAAAGATCTACATTTTTGGAGACATGTCCTGTACTCTGACGAAACTAAAATTGAACAGTTTGGCCATAATGACCATTGCTACGTTTGGAGGAAAAAGGGAGAAGCTTGGAAACCTAAGAACACCATCCCAACTGTGAAACACAGGGGTGGCCGCATCATGTTGTGGGGTTGTTTTGCTGCAGGAGGGACTGGTGTACTTCACAAAATAGATGGCATCATGAGGAAAGAAGATTATGTGACAATACTGAAGCAACATCTCAAGACATCAGCCAGGAAGTTAAAACTTGGGTGGAAATGGTTCTTCAAAATGGACAAAGACCCAAAGTCTACTGTCAAACTGCTTACAAAGTGGCTTAAGGATAACCAAGTCAATGTTTTGGAGTGGCCATCACAAAGCCCTGATCTCAATCCTATTGAAAAGTTATGGGCAAAGCTGAAAAGGCAGGTGGGAGCAAGGTGACCTACAGACATGGCTCAGTTACATCAGAAGGAATTGGACAAAATTCCTACCAACAATTGTGAGAAGCTTGTGGAAGGATATCCAAAACGTTTGACCCAAGTCATACAGTTTAAGGGCAATGCTACCAAATACTATTGAAATGTATGTAAACTTTTGACTTTGCAGAAAGTAATAAAAATGCCTTTAAATTCACTGTCATTATTTTGGCATTTGGCAAATATAAATAATTTTGGTAATCCTAATGGATATGGTTTATTCTGATTTCATGTCAGATAGTGAGAAAAACATGCATATGGGTCTTTTTATATAGTGTGTCTAAACTTCTGGTTTCAACTGTAGCACAGATTTTTTACTGAGGTTTTCCTTATCCGAAAAACGACCGGCGGAATATAAAACATGGTCCGCGGGACCAACGTCGAATTCCCGCAGCCCTAATGTACTGGGCCTCCGGGAATCCGAAATACAACCGGCGTTTTTTACACAAAAACCGCACAAAAAAAAAAAGCGGTGCAGGGATTAGCTTTAAACATGTAGGAAACAGTAAATTAATACTGTTACCAAATACATTGCTATGTTGATTTTTCTTTGTTCAGGAGATAAAGAACACTTAATCTACTGCACACAAGTTTCTCTTGGCTACCGACCACTTCTCTCTATACTGTCTCATATCTGATTGCTCCACAAGTTGCTGTACGACCATGATGAGTCACTTCATGCTGAGTCTTACCTGTAGCAAAGAAGCTTGTTTATCTAAGTCAATGAGTTTTAAGCCTTAGAGTATGTTCACACGACATATTTGTGGCGTGTACTCGTTTGTCGCTTGCTAACGTGTAACGTAAATGCGAAAATTACGCGTAGTGCCTGAGGCAGATTTCTGCCTCCTACACTTCATGGCGCATATACACCTGAAAGAGTTGACACGTCAATGTTTTTCAAGCGTGCCGAAAATGACACGAGTTAAATATCTGTTGTGTGGATGATGGCAAATATTTTACATTGTGACCTATCAGAAGTTATTTGAACATTGTTTTGGGCATATTTCGGCACATATTTCTGCACGAAATACATGACAAAGTGTTCTGTGTAAACATACCCTTAGGGTATGTCCACACCACAAAGGACGAACTATCCATCTGATTTTTAATCCTAAAACTACATTGTCTGATGAATATTTGAACAGTATTTTATACAAGAACCTGAGGATTTTCAACTCAGTTTTAATTTTTTGGCACGTATTTCCATCGGATTTTGATGCGCTTTTCCAATCGTTTTTGAATCATTGAGCACTATAAAGTTTTTGGATGCGCAAAACCTTCTGGCCATTTTCATATCATCCTATTGACTTTAGTACATTTTTTCCATTTTTCAAGTCAAACACTTTGGAATACTAAGCATGTTGCAAGTTTTTTTTAAATCTAACCTCAGAAAATCGTGTGTACTTCATCATGGATTTTCAATTGAGGTCTAGAGGGATGGCTTACAGTTGGTTTTTTGACGTTTTTTTTTTAACCCTTTAAGGTCTAAGCCAGTTTTGGACCATAGATCGAAGCCCTTTTTTTTTTTTTTTTTAAATTTGACGTGTCATTTTATCTGAGAATAACTTTTCAATACTGTTATCTATCCATGTGATTTTGAGACTGTTTTCTTGTGACACATTGTGCTTTAAGTTAGCGAATAATTTTGGTTGATGCAATCCTTGTTTATTTGTGAAAAATCTCAAAATGAGAAAATTTAGAAAAATTTGCCATTTTCAAAGTTTACAAATTTCTGCATCTAAGGCAGAGAGTCATGCCAAAAAAAATAGTAAATAATGAATATCTCCCATAATCATCAATTTTTAAAACATCTTGTTTTTAGGATATTAGGGGGCTCTTAAATTTAGTAGCAAATTTTCAAGAAAATTTGCAACACAGATTTTTTAGGGACCAGTCCAGTTCCGACATGGCTTTGAAAGGCCTGTATGTTAGATGCCCCCATAAATGACTCCATCTAAGAAACTATACCCTTTATAGTATTCAGAACAACACTTACAAAGTTTGTTAACTCTTTAAATGTCACAGAAATGAAAGCACAAAAGAGGTGAAATTTAAAGACCATAGTCATGGTCAGGGGGTTCAAGTACCCTATGGGAACTAATTGTTAAAATAAAAAGAAACAAGGTTAAAAAAAAGGAAAAAACGAAAACCAAAAATCCACAAATGACTGCGACCTGCAGGGGTTAATGATATTATTTTCTTTTGTCAGTGAGTACAGTTATATGATACTACATTTGTGGACTAGTGTACTAGTTTTAAAACTTTTTTTTAAACTTTGCTTTGCATCGCCAATTTCGGACACCCAAGATAAATTTGCTGGTTGCTTATGGATTTGGCGAATGGTTATGCCAGGAAGTGGAGTCCAAAAAGCTCTCTGGTTTTCACCCTTTAACCCTTGTGCAGTTGTTTGGCCTTTACTGCAGGGGGTTCTACCTTTTTTGCAATCCCCAGTAGCCATTGATTTTGAATATGATACAGAAGGATCAGACAATAAACATGGTCAGACATGCAATACATCAGGGCAGGGGGAGCACAGTCATTATGTTATACAGAGCATGAAGTATATAGACTTTATGGTATACACAGGAGAAGCCAAGGCAGGCAGAGTACAGTTATTAAAGTATACAAGGCTGGCCCAACGGTATATGTGGCCCAACACTTTATAAATGACCATAATGATGTAAACACTGGGTTTCGTATTATGTAGATTGAGAGGATACCCAAACCCATAAGAAGTGGGGACTCAGAATATACAGTATATGACAGGGAGGCATTTTGGATGCTTACATTGGATACTATTTTCCCTACGGGATTAAATCAACAAAGAGAAATCATGTTCCACTATTAGGGTATGTTCACACGGCGTAATTGCGGGGCGTACAGTGCGCCGCGCAATTACGCCGGGTGTTCGTGAGTCGCGCTGATCAGCGCGTATTCCTGTGACGCGGGTGGGGCGGAAGCCCGCCAGCCCCATAGACATGCATTACTCGCGGTGCGAGGAGGCGTAATCCATAGTTCTCTATGAGAACTGTGGATTACCGTAATTATGGGGCGCATTTCGCTCGTATTAGAGCGCAGTACGTGGCGAAATACGCGTGGAAATGTGCTCCAAAATAAGCCGTGGGAACATACCCTTAGGTTTATCTTAAAAATAATTATTATTAATTATTCCATCATTCCCCTGTAACATAATGTCTGTTGTTTTTATCCTTTTTGTTATAATATCTGGTCCTTTCTCATTGCTAAGGATATTTTCCAACAGCTGTCCACATTCTGGGTTCTGTTATATTAGCCTTTTAATAATATCCTTATTGAGATTTCTGCACATAACACTTTACCTTGAATATGTTTTGTGGGCTGTGTGTTTGCAAACCTTATAATAGCATGTATACATGTTTTGTGATGGACACCGTGCCTGTTTGCTACATAGGTGTGATTCTTTTTATGACGTATATTATGGGAGTTGTTTCCGGGGATGCATGTTTGCATTCCACAGCGTGCTCCCGCGTCCGCCGACTTTCTTATTGTGGCTGTGGCGCCGTTTGAGCTGCTGGACATTGTGCGGTTCAGGGAGCATAATAACAGATAAGCCTTATAAAAGGTATGTGGACTTCAGATGGTAATTTATGATTTATTGTTAATTGGTGTTACTTGCACTTTATTAGAGGATAGCATTACATTAGACAACTGCTACGACTAAGGGCATTACTGCCCAAAACATGTCAGCGGTATTGCCCCTCTGATCTCCTGTATTGCACTGTTTTGGCTACAATTTTTTGAATAAAAATCCATCCATCCATCCAATATCTGTATTTGGTATACAACACTGAGCCATGACAGGCAGAGTATGGTCACAATGGTATATAGACCAAAGGCCAGGGAAGCATAATACAGTTGGTATAGTATACAGACCAGCAGTCAGGTTAGGTAGAGTATGGTCATAATGGTATATAGACCAAAGGCCAGAGAAGCATAATACGTTTGGTATAGTATACAGACCAGCAGTCAGAGCAGGCAGAGGATGGTCATAACAGTATATAGACCAAAGACCAGGGAAGCATAATACGGTTGGTATAGTATACAGACCAGAGGTCAGGGCAGGTAGAGTATGGTCATAACGGTATATAGACCAAAGGCCAGGGAAGCATAATACGGTTGGTATAGTATACAGACCAGAGGTCAGGGCAGGTAGAGTATGGTCATAACGGTATATAGACCAAAGGCCAGGGAAGCAAAATACGGTTGGTACAGTATACAGACCAGAGGTCAGGGCAGGTAGAGTATGGTCATAACGGTATATAGACCAAAGGCCAGGGAAGCATAATACGGTTGGTACAGTATACAGACCCGAGGTCAGGGCAGGCAGAGGATGGTCATAACGGTATATAGACCAAAGGCCAGGGAAGCATAATACGGTTGGTTTTTGTTCTATATACCATTATGACCATCCTTGGCCTGCCCTGACCTCTGGTCTGTATACTATACCAACCGTATTATGGGATCGTATCGGAATCCACATGAATCAACATCTCTTCGTTCCGTTGTTTTTAATAGGAATTTCCACCTAATCGTGTTATTTGAAATCCACATTGTAGAAAAAAAAGTCATATGTCTCTTCTTTGACGTGAAATATGGATTCCACATGAGGAACCTGAGAAGGAGATTTGGCCCATTAAAATTAGTGTAATCTGCATTCAAAACAGCAATAAAAAAACGCCGTTACAAAGGGGAATTTGATGACAGAAATGCAAGACTATCACTTCCGTCTAATAGTGCAGGTTTCACAACAGTTTTGTGTGAACATGTGTACATACCCCAAGGAATTTTTCATGCTAGATTTCCTATTGGCAAAAGTGGTATGGTCTTTTCGAGTTGGATTCCCAGGTTGCAGTCCAAAGAGTAGTCACCAATTGACAGCAGGTGCACTATAATGTCATTACAAAATGTAGCAACATAATCAGAACAAAGCCGCAAGTAGATCCCAGAAGAGTAGATTACGATGTGACAAGGCAGAGGTAACTGTAGGCATTACCAGGAGACTAGCCAAAGGCCAGTTAAACTACAAGTGCTAGGTGACAAAACTTGGAGACAAGTTGCAAAGGTCCATGGCCAGATTCTTCCTATCGCCTGCCCTGAAGACATTATAGTCACCTTGGTGTTAGGGTATGTTCACACGGCTTATTTTGCCGCATATTTTCACGTGCATTTCGCTGCACTGCAGTTACAGTCATTTATAGCTATCATAGAGAGCTATGAATTACACGTCATCTCCCCGCGCATACAATATGATCGTATTGTACGCCCGGGGAGAGAATTGACATGTCAATTGTTTGCAGCACTTACGCGCCGCTGACAATGCATGTCAATGGGGCTGGCCCCCCTTGCTTTGGAATTATGCACTGAGCAGCACGTGCTTCCAAAACACCTGGCGTATTGTGGCGCATACAGTACGCACCCCAATACGCCATGTGAACATACCCTTACAGTAATTCAGTGCAGCTAGAAGCAAAGTAGCTCCAGTTATGAGCAAACAAACGGTGCAGGGTGAGGTAGGTTACAGAGTGCTCCCCAGCCAAGAGCTCCAGAGTCCACTATGGTTCTTCTTGCTCTTGCTTGGGTTTTTAATCTATTTGCAGCTGCTAATATCCTTGTGGCACTAAGGAGGGGCAAACATACCACCGATTTAGCAGTACCTAATTCAGTAGCTCGAGGGCCTTGAAGAATCGAGCGTGGGAAGGACATGTGCAGGCAGTCAGGACAAGTAATCATTTATCTTTTCTCTGTTTTAGATGGGGCAAAATTATTCCGACTAATAGATGGCAGCATCTCTGCAATCCTGACTCTGGTATTGATGCACCGTGGGAGGGCTCCAAATATGGGCCCTAACCACATCTGCAACACTCCTGTGAGCTGTGGGTTGTAGAGGAAGCTGGGAGGAGAGAAATGAAAATAAGTCCTTGACATTCTTCTCTATAACCAGGGCTGTGGAGTCGGCAAGCCGAAACTCCGACTCCTCAATTTCCCAAACCTCCGACTCCCGACTCCTGACTCCGACTCCTGACTCCCTCATACATGGCGCATGTTTAAGTGATAACTTTACTGTAGTAAAATGGTAACATCAGGCTGTTTATCACCTTATGATGCAATAATCAAGCTATTTATGTAGAACAGACGCTGAAAAGCAAAAGAGTAACAATGTTTTGATCTTTTGAACACTTGTGGGTAGAGTTAAAGAAAAAGCTGTATTTGTATCCAAGTCCAGTCTGCAACAACATTGGGAATGTGTAGAAGAGATCTGGGAACAGATTTTGGTCAAGACATGCTTGAATCTGATCCAGAGCCCAGAAGGATTCAGGTAGTATTGAAAACCAAAAGGTGGATTTCCCAAATACTAACAAAATAATAAAAATTTACATTTTGATTTTTAGGAACAAAACGTTAACAATGCAGTTACAGGAAATAATCTGCAGAACTAAGCAGATTCTAAATACTTTCAAGTCAAATTTATGTATAAGATAAGTAAGATGACTATATATAAAATTACAGTAACCTCATGTACAAAGCTGTAGTGGATGGTGAGATATGGAGCCTGAAAGTCACAAGTTCAAACCATTGTTACCATTTTGCTTGTCAGTGTAAAATATATTTATTGGATATTACTTTAGAACACAAAAAAATTGTAAATATGCAAAGCACTGCAGGAACATTTGTGGAGTCTCTGAATTTGTTCTGAAAAATAGTATTGCCTCCATCAGATCCTGCATACATGACCTCGCATCTGATCTCATTATTTCCAGGCTAGAGAACTGCCTCTCTACACTAACTTGGGTGGGGGGCAAAGCGGTGCCCACAGGGGCAACATCTCTAACAATGTCAGGGTATGAAGGAATTGCCTCAGTCACAGTCAGTTTTGATGAATGGTTGATCTTCTACTTCTTTGAAAACAGGTGAAACATTTTGCCGAAATCTGTTTGTCCTGGGAGCGGGATCTTTTCCCCTGGGGCAGCGCTTTGCCTGCTCCATGTCATCACTTACACTCCTCATATGATGAGACTGAAGATATGGGAGCAGCAGCACTGACCGGACCCAATTCCTCTTGCTCTTTGCCCTGCATCGAACTAACTGGACCAACTTGTTATATATTTTGGGAGTCGGAGTCGGTCCATTTTATGACGACTCCGACTCCTGCAAAATAGGCTCCGACTCCACGACTCCGACTCCACAGCTCTGTCTATAACTAGGAGTAGTGATTGCTTTTGTGAGATGGTCCTCAGTGATGCTGAGCAAACTTCAGAGGTCAGTGTGTGTATGTTAGCTCATTGCAGCTTCAGCAGTGTTTTATCAGCTAGAGGACATTGTGTGAAGGGGGATAAAGATGCTGTTGAGCCCCACATTTAAAGTCCTATCATGGTGTGTGAACACCAATGAGACGTAGGCTCACTTTGATGCTGACAACTATCGGATGCAATATTTGTGTCTCCTCCTAAAACCGATTATGTGTGGCATGTGTCCAATAGGAATTGTATGTACATGAGTGGATTGTGTGCGCCATGTGTCCCATGTATGACTGGAGTGTGTGGCATGTGTGTGGCTTAGAGTTCTGTGTAGTGTGTTTTTATGGGTGCACCTTGTGTGTTGTATTTATGTATACATATTTGTCTTTCTCTAGTTTTCCCATTAAAGGTGGAGGGGCCCTTTCCTGTTAGTGTCTGCCCATATCACCAAGGATGTTACCATATTACTACTCAAATCACTAGCTGAAAAGAGCACAACAAAAACAAGTGTCATGCCATTTAAACTATTGATATGTAAGTGCTATTGAATTCACAGAGATCATTATCTCCCTAGTATGTTTTGCAATCTGTTGTTTCCGTATGTATTAAAATTCCTTTCATCTAGCATCAATAGAAAGCAGTGGATTAGATATCCTAAGAACCTTCCACATTATATTGTTCTAAAACAAAGTTCTGGATTTCTGGATTGTTAGATGTTGAATTAAAGGAATTTCACAGTAATTTACGCACCAAGTAAGAAGTCCATTAATACATTATTTATTTGCATCGGTAAAAATCACAGGACCCTAGAGATCATGAAAAAAAAGTGTGATAGGATTAAATACAAGCAGAAAAGAAAAGCAAATATACCTAAACCGTAACTTAATAGCACCTTAAAAACTACAAAACACACAAGCATATAAGGACTGGGGCAGTCAGTATAAATCGGTACAAAATCTCACATATAGTGAGAATTTACACTATAAAACATCATATACAGATATCTTATAATGTTGCACCAACAATAAAATAAAAAATGCACTGTTAGAAATAGATAGAAAATCTCACTTATAGTGAGGTCTTGCTACTTAAGGCATTATATCTAGATGAAAAGTCTTGTAATAACGTCTCCAGCAGTGTAGTATTCAAATGATGTGTAGATTTCAGACTAAAGAGGTAGAAAAAATGACTGTATAGCTACCCCTAAATCTCATCCCAAACTGTCCCTTTGGTGTCTCAGAGTGGAGAAAATGGTGCTTTCAGCAGATGCTGTGCATCTCAGGGTCAGGGTTGTGTTGGTCCCTGTAGCTAAGTAACATCAAGTAAACCCCTATGTTGTCTTCTACAAATATGTACAAATACAGTGTTCAGATGTTTAGTTAGTAATACTTTAAGAAAACTTGAGACATTTGGTAGATTCTAGGATACATTTGTCAGTCATTCTTCCAGGACTGTTGAATTGTCTTGGTTACCCTATTATATGGGCTATAGTGATGTCTACTAGACAGACTTTATACTTACAGGTTCAGGAAAGCTAATAAGTTGAATACAATTTGTGCCAATTTGACAGAAGTCCAATTCAAAGACTTGCATTTACTGGTGATGGTTGATTATATGAGAAAAAGTTCTATAACTCCTTCACCACATATGAAAAAATGTACATTAAAAACATTGGGGGGGAGGGGGTACAGGAGCTGTGTATGCAAGGACACTGTAATGGCTGCGGTTGACAGCCAGGTCCCTCTCTAATAGTCTGGATTTGAGATAGTTCTAATCCCAGCAGTTTAACCCATTAGTTGTTGCATTTAAAGGGGTTTTGCCATAATGTAATGTTGATGTGGGATCCTCCAAAATGGGTATTTAATCACTTTTCTAAATATATGTGATTACAAAAAGTGAAGCCTCTGAGAGCTACAGTATTAATCAGATGCCCTTAGTTTCCTGAAAGTTTTCATTAGACACGACCAGGACACTAACAGGAGCTGATCTGGCCGCGCTTGCGTTTTTGCACTTCTTATCTGATGACAGGGAACATGAATGAGCTTGCAAGGGGCTGGGGAGAAAAGTGCAGTGTATGAGGTTGTCTGCTGTATAGAGAATCCACTGGTTGTAATGTTATTATTTGAGTAAACGTTAGAGACGCTCCCTGCTTCCTTGCTCTGCTCAACTCCCTCCCTCTCTCCCCTGCAGCCGTTCATGCTTTGTTTATCTTCTCTCCTGAGTAGATAAGAGGTAAGGAACTTCACTTCTTGGCAAAACCCCTTTAAGTATTTTAATGGTGGGCTCTCTCTCTCAGCATCCATGTGGCACAATCACTGGTTGGTGATGGTGGCCATGACAGCCAGAGGCCAAATAATGTGATGTGACTTGTCTACTTCAGAAACCTATTGGGCCCTGCCTGAAGATGAGATCTGATATGCAGACAGAAACATAATACATTGTAATACAAGATTATGAAAGGGATCACTTAGTCTAGTTCCCTAGTCACAAAAGAAAAAGTCAAAAAAGTTTAAAAAACATAAAACACCTTGAGCAACATGTATGAAATCTAATGCCAACACGTTAGTTTTAAATCGCTTTAGAGGAGTGTAGAAGGCGTCAGTACATATGAAAGTGTCTCAGAGCACTTTATACATGTGTCCCGTTCTATGGTAAAATTTGTCTCAGCCAATACCTCTTTTGAAACTGGTATGGATTTGTACAACAGTTATGTGCCAAACATTGGCGCATTCGTATGTTTCACGACAAATTTTCTTGCAATTGTGCGATTCTGGCACCACATGCCCCCGCAAACTTGGTGTATTCAAAAGTGTTCTGTCTGGTACAGAATGCACCAAGGTTGGGCATATGACAATTCATACATCTATAGTACAGGGCTAAGAAAGGTTTTTGGCCAGAAAACTGCTGCAGCCCCATTCATAAATGTCACCCCATAATTGGTATTGCCACATTCGGGACTAGTCAGACTGAATTATCATGTTATTAAATCTACACACTTAGGGCGACATGTATGAGTTTTATGAAGAAATACAAGACAACTCCAGAATTGCCCTTGCTTGTAAATCCTGACACCTAAGCACCAGAATAAAATGCAATAAGAAAGTCATATTTACCCTACAATGGTACCAATCAGAACTACAGCCCATTTGGCTATGAAGTTCACTAGAGCTTGACAGGTTGCCACTTAAATCCTCTTCTCCTTCTCCATAACGATATCACAAAGCTGGTCGATATCAGAGACCTTGCACTCCTCCACCTTCCATTTCAGGATGCCCCACAAATGCTCAATAGGGGTTAGGTCTGGAGACATGCTTGGCCAGTCCTGCACCTTTACCCTAATTTTCTTTAGCAAGGTATTTGTCATCTTGGAGGTGTGTTTGGGATTGTTATCATGTTAGAATACTGCCCTGCTGCCCAGTTTCCGAAGGGGGAGATCACGCTCTGCTTCAGTATGTCACAGTACATGTTGGCATTCATGGTTTCCTCAATGAACTGTAGCTCCCAGCAGCATTCATACAGCCCCAATCCATGACACTACCTCCACCATATTTGACTGTAGGCAAGACACACTTGTCTTTGCACTCCCCACCTGGTTGCCACCACACACGCTTGACACCATCAGAACCAAATACATTTATCTTGGTCTCATTAGACCACAGGACATAGCTATAGTAATCCATGCCTTTAGTCTACTTGTCTTCAGCAAACTGTTTGTGGGCTTTTTTGTGCACCATCTTTTGAGGAGGCTTCCTTTTGGGACAACAGCCATGCAGACCAATTTATTGCAGTGTGCTGTGTATGGTCTGAGCACTGACAGACTGACTTTCCACCCTTTAACCTCTGCAGCACTCCTATGTCTATTTTGCGAAAACAATCCCTGGATATGATGCTGAGCATGTGCACTAAACTTCTTTGGTCGACCATGGTGAGGCCTGTTCTGAGTGGAAACTGTCGTATTAAACCACTGTATGGGCTTGGCCACTGTGCTGTATCTTAGTTTCAGGGTGTTAGCAATCTTCTTATAGCCTAGGCCATGTTTATGTAGAACAACAATAATTTTTTCGGAAACCCCATTATGGTATCCCAACAGATACCATGATGGGGAGGACAAACATGATAGAGAGCACAAACACATATGTAAAGTGATACTAAATAAAAAGTTTTGCCAAAAATGCCACTAAAACCGTCCTACAAATCACCTAAAAGGAGATGCATTTTAAAATGCAAGATAGTAGGCGGCTATGTGAAAGAAGCCTAACATACATATCTATATGTGTCTACCACTCTACAAGGAAGTTGGGCTGTATAGTGATCTGATGTTCAAAAGTTAAAGGGGTTTTGCCATGATGTAATGTTGACATGGGATCCTCCAAAATGGGTATTTAATCACTTTTCTAAATATGTGTGATTACAAAAAGTTAAGCCTATGGGAGCTACAGCATTGCTCAGTCCCCCTTAGTTTCCTGAAAGTTTACATTAGACACGACCAGGACACTGTTGCTATGATTAAGGGGCAGTCGCCCTGAAACGCGTAAGCTTCATTCATCTCCCCTGTGCATGTTTGCCGTTTTATTTTAATATTACTTAATAAATATTGGATTTTTTACTGGCCTTTGGACTGCTGGACCATACGGTTGTGCTTGCTATAGTGCTATCTCCCTAGCCCGGAGGGTCCCTGCAGCATACTGGATCACGGTGAGCTGACTTTTTTTCTACGACCAGGACACTGACAGAAGCTGATCTGGCCAGGCTTGCTTGAGTGTTTGCACTTCTTATCTGATGACCGGGAACATGAAGGAGCTTGCAAGGGACTGCGGAGAAAAAGCAGTGAATGAGCCTGTGTCTTTTGTATAGAATCCACTGGTTGTAATGTAATTATTTGCGTAAACATTGCAGACGCTCCCTTCTTCCTCACTCACTGCTCACCCCCCTCCCTCTCACCCCTGCAGACGTTCATGACTTAGCATGCTTTGTTTATCTTCTCTCCTGAGCAGATAAGAGGTAAGGAACTCACTTCGTGGCAAAACCCCATTAAAGCCAACAGTCTGATTATATGGCAGTGGCATGGAGCTCATCAATTCAAAGTAATTAACGTTTAACATTACACTCTGAACGCAGAAAGGAAATTTAAAGATGGTGTCTAGAATTAGGTAAAAATATCTGCTTTCTTTAAGTACCGCTCTTCTCAAAAGGCCAGCTTCAGTATTGCAGCTCATCCCTAAAGGACAAACTGCAATAACATAACCACTCATTGATAAGCGTTGCACTGTTACTGGAAGAACAGAGAATTATTTACTGGTCTAAGTTTGATGGAATTACAGAAAAGGAGAACAATGCATTATTTTCATATTTCCGAATTCTAACTATCAACTATTAAGTACAATGACCAAGGTCAAAGCTAAACACATGTATGTTTTTGGAGTGCCCAAGCAAATGAAGGACAGTTGCATGCAGATGATGTAATCTGCAGTCCTAATGCTGTAAGGCAGTGTTAAACCACGAGCCAGCATGCTGACCTTAAATGAAATATATGGATTCTGGGCAAATTATCTGGAGGGAATACAGTTCCCTCCAGATAATTTCCCTTTTATTGTTGGCTAGGTCATGGATGTCTTCCATATGGATGTGCACAGTGAGCGCTGTCATCATATACTATTCCGTATCTTGCTTTACTAGCTTTGTTTTTCTCTCCTCCCTGTGTGTGTAGCACCAGACTTTCCCTGCCGCAGCCTCTAATGACTTACAATGCATCAGTAGGAGACCTCCACTAGACTGTGTTACAACTGCATTAGTCCCCAGTGAGCTCTATAAAACCACAGGTTTACTGAACACAAGCATGTAATACTTTGCTTTGTGGTGAATGTGTTATGACATGTTTAGAAGGCTGAGACTGAAATCTGAATGTGTTAGTAAGATCAGTTATTTGGTTCTATATTTTTCTAAGAATACTGTTTCAAACAACTCAGCTAAACATAGCTATTGTTTTCCAAATTGGAAGAGCTATTTTCTGCACATAAGATAATTAAATAAAAATAGCAGGAGCCTCCTAGTCTCATGACATATTTTACAATGGTGCTGTGGTTGTGATTGCATTAAAGGTTTTGTCCATGTTTTTTGAATTATACACTTTAAAGGGAATGTGTCATAAAAAATGACTTATTATTTAACTCACATTTTTATGTTAAACACATTTTTTAGGAATTTTTGGTTGTTTTTTTTATTTTCCATATCACTTTCAATATTTTTTAATAATTCTTAAGTCCTGCAGATTTCACTTTGGCCACTAAGCCTAATAATCGTCTGACACTTCCTGCTCTGTTTAGAGAGCTTTTCAGCAGTGTGCTCATTATCAGCACAAGCAGGGTCAAACTGAAAGGAGACACCATTGTGTACAGATAACACAGAATCCACCAGTCACAAGAGGAGATGTCACAGCTCCCCCTCTCCCCTCCCGTCACAGTGAAAACTCTCCTATAGACGTCTATGGGACAGAATCTGTCTTAAGAATCCTATGTGCATGAAGCTGCTGTAAAGTATCTCTCTGACTGCTGTTAAAGCAGTGCAAGCAAGAATGTCTTCCCCACAGTCATATATAGACGGCCGAATATAGAAATCTACAATCAGGAAATAAAAACGACTGAGAGGAAAAGAATATGGATCAGGGGCTTGATTTAATAAGTAAAACAAAAAATTGGCGACAGATTCCCTTTAAGGCTATGTTAACACGGGTTAACTGCGGGACGCTATTTCGCCCCGCAGTTACGCCGTGTGGCCGGGGGCGGGAGCGGGGGGCTGGCACCTCGCCAGCCCATAGACAATCATTGCTAGCGGCGCGTATATGCCGCTAGAAAATGACATGCCAATAATCTCCCCCCTCGGCATATTCGCCGAGCAGGGAGAGGAGACGTAATCCATAGTTCTCTATGAGAACGGTGGATTACCGTAATGAATGGGCCGGTTTCAGCTCGTACTGTGCGCACTTCGGCACGTGATTACGGTCCGAATTACGGCCCATTTTAAGCTGTGTGAACATGGCCTAAGGCTACTTGTGTCCTGATTAAAAAAAAAAATAAAAAAAAATACCCCCCTTTCACCTCAATCTGCCATCTCCCCAGTTCTTCTGTTGATTTTGGATTGCTGTGGTTGGCTCAAGCCTGCTGCCATGACTGATTGGCTTCTCTGGTCATCTGCCATTGCTTGACATCACCATTCTGAAGTGAATGTTTTTGAGCAGTGATGTCAGCAATGGCCTGTAACCGCTGCAGCCAACCGCAACGTTCTCAAGCCGACAACATCAATCTAAAGTCAACAGAGGAACTAGGGGAGACTGTGGACAGTGGCTGCACTGGAATAGAGGTGACAGGGGAGTTAAGAAGCCTAATAACCTGGACAGTCCATTTAAAGGTTTTTTCTCACTGCGAAGATTCACTTTGAACATGAAGGGACAGGTCATTGAAGACGTTTTCTAAATACATTACTCTGTTGATTTTACTTTAGTCATGAGATAAAAGAGATTTTATGTTCTCTTAGTGCACACAGGTTTCTATAGTTACCTGATCATAACTCTGTTATCTGACTACACAAAAAGCATGGAGGGATGGAGCTCACTCGGGAGCATATTAATTATCTCTAACAAGATGAGCTTCGGTTTACAGATAAGCAATTGTTTTCAGTCCTCACAGTGCTGAGAGTGGGAGCCCTCCACAGTAACTTTTGTTTACTGAAGATTAGCTTTCTTATACTTGTCAGTATAACAGCACAGCTAGTTACGAAGAAGTTTAATATGCTAATCACTACTATAGAACTGCCCACAGCCTGAGGAAACAGAGAGCGTGTAAAACTACTTGGGACAGTGAAACAGCGTGGTGAGAAAACTCCTTTAATTATAAAACATTACAGATAGTATGTAAATCATTTAGCCAATCTGCTTATAGTTTAGTGATTACTGTTGTCTGAGACCAGTAGAAATCTACTTAAAGTAAATGTTCACTCTAGAACATTGGGCAGATTTATTAATACTGTCTAATGGTTAGACAGTGTGAACTTCAAAGGGTTTTGCCACAAAGGCATTTCATTCCTTATTTGTACTGCTTCAGCTCTCACTGTGCTCAAAAGGGGGCATGTATGATTTCTTTGAACTGCATATCATGTGACCCAGCAGGCTGACATTACCATGCCTTTCCCCGCAGTGTGCTCAAAATAGTCAAACAAAGGTCTGTTTATGTAAAGAGCTGTGAATAGCTACAATGTAGCTGAGTGGTTAGCACTTCTGCCTTCCAACAATGGAATTCTAGGTTCAAATCCCTGTAGGAGTCAAACATGTTTTTTTTTGTCTCAATGTGCATGCCCGATTGAGGTTTCTTTTTTCTTTTGATTTATTTGCACTGTTAGAGAGGAGTGGAATGACATCACCAGGGGTTGAACACTCGCTCAGCAGGGAGTCTGTGATTACTAGGCAGGGAAGAGACTGACAGTAGCTGCCTGAGAGGAGAGGTAATATCTGAGCATGTTCAGCAAGACTGAGGAGCTCTCATCACTGGTTGTATACCAGCCAAAACAAAAATGGTGCAGAATTTTTAATAATGAGAAAAGGTGACAATGTTTATTATTTCATTTACAAGCTTCCCATATTAATTTTACTTTGTGGCAAAACCCCTTTAAACTAGACAGTCTTAAAAAATGTCAGACTTATCACATGTAAAATAAATTTGGCATAAATCTGTTTTGTCTGAGTTTACACCATCCATTAATTGTGCCAACATTCAGAGCCGGGACCAGGCATTGTGGTGCCCTAGGCAAGTAGGCAAATGTCACCCCCCGCCTCCCCCCCTATCCTGTCCAAAAAAAAAAAATCCCAGCCCTAACCTAGCACACACTGCCTGCGCCCTCCATTACAGCTCCCCACCCTCATTGACGGCTCCCCATCCTCCATGACAGCTCCCCCATCCTCCATCACAGCTCCCCCATCCTCCATCACAGCTCCCCCATCCTCCATGACAGCTCCCCCATCCTCCATCACAGCTCCCCCATCCTCCATCACAGCTCCCCCATCCTCCATGACAGCTCCCCATCCTCCATGACAGCTTCCCCATCCTCCATGACAGCTCCCACACCCTCCATGACAGCTCCCCCATCCTCCATGACAGCTCCCCCATCCTCCATGACAGTTCCCCCAGCTGTAATTCCCCCCCACTCCACACACAGTTAACCACTCACCTATCCTAGTGAGCACTTCCAGTCTTCTGTCTTCATCACTCACTGCTCCGCTGGGGAGAGGGGACCGAAGCTCCGCCCATTCTTTCCAGCATACACTGGGCGCTCATGTGACAGGAAGCTGTCACAGGGTGCAGACATGTTAGGAGAGATCAATTGTAATCTCTCCTAACTAGTGCACTGCACAGTCGCCCCTGTCAGCTTCCCTACCTACCTCCTCCCCTCTCCTTCGGCGCCGGGAGGAAGGAGGGGGGCGAAGGGAAGCCACTCAGCTGCCGATTGTATTGAGATACAACAGGGAGCTGCCATGTATGGAGCCGGCTCAGCTACTGAGCCGGCTCCATGCCTGCGCCCCCTATTGACAGACAGAGCTAAGCGCCCTAGGCGATCGCCTAACTCTGCCTATCGGTCGTCACGGCCGTGCCAACATTTAGTGCATGGCATTCTATGTTAAGCCATTCCCAATTTTTTCAGACAAGATTCAGTCTAAAACCTGTGGTATAAAGCATATACCCAAGGATTTGGGCTCAGATTTCTATAATAAATGTGCCCCATTGTGTTTCTGTTTTATCTACAGTAAATAGATTCACAATTCCTTTAATACTTATATACTATATTTACAGTGATTGGAGCTTCACTTTTTTTTGTTAATAAGCTCTAGTTACCCAGTATATCTATGGAGTTAAATGATTTATAGAACTGGGAGCACCTTTGAGCCAGTAAGCAGATTTCTCTGGTTTCATCAGAAAACAATATTTGAGGTTTATTTCCCAATGGTGACCTTTTTGATGATTATCTTGCAGAACATAACTTCCAGTCTAAAATCCAGACATCGCATAAAGACAGCAGTCAAGGACTATGCACATACAAGGTCAACAGTACTAAAATTGGCAGTATAGAGGTGTCCTAACACATGGCCATACAGAGGCACAAAGTGCATTAGCATACTGCCACTATTCAAAAGGTACAGTAGGGCCTCGTAGAAGTCTATGGGCACTATATTATGACTCAGAGGTGCTCTAATGTGTTAGTGCAAACACAGCACAATATCAGCAGCACTCTACAAGCACTAAAAAACAGTCAAAGGGGACATAGGAATTTTTTGGAAAAGCATTTCTGCTTCTTTGGAATGAAAAATTAGAGGTTCCTATGTCCCCTTTGACTGTTTTTTAGTGCTTGTAGAGTGCTGCTGATATTGTGCTGTGTTTGCATTGCTTTTAGCTGTCACAACAGCATGCACCTATATACTATTTTTCAAAATGGATGTGCTGACCACAGTTTGCTTTTGGACTGTTCGTATGGGGGAGTGGCTGGCCCCCATCTTGGTTTTTGCACTCCACCCATCTGCACATGTTTTTTAATCAGATCAGGTTATAGCTGGAATCTCCTCTTCCTGAAATGTGGAGGTCTGAACAGACACCAAGAGAGGTAATATACAGAGTAGGTTCCCATCTGGATTGAGGTCACCTTGCCGTTGGTAGATGGGCTTTTACAGTTTTGATCAAAAATGTACACTTGTAATGAACCAAGGTAGTGTATCCACTGGGCCACCGCAAGCGGTGGTACGGGCCACACCAGGGAACGGAGTCTAAGTGGGTCCTGATTTTCACCAGAGCCCGCCGCAAAGCGGGATGGACTTGCTGCGGCGGGATTCCACAAGGTCGCTACCCCTGATGTGACTTGCTTGCAGTGGTAGCCGAGGTGCAGCGTAGAGTAAAATCGACAGGCAAACTCGTAGTCGGGGATGGGCCAGAAGGTCAGGGCAGGCAGCGAAGGGTCGTGGTCGGAGAATGTAAGCCGGAGGGACTGGTACACAGAAACAGCAACCGGAACACAGAAAAGGCTTCCTCGCATAGGGTACGGGCACTATGGATTCAGCAAAGTGCTTCCAGAAGGTGGAGCATTATATAGGGTTAGCGGCCGGCATCAGCCAATTACCAGCACGCTGGCCCTTTAAATCTGGGAGAGCCGGCGCGCGCGCGCCCTAAGGAGCGTGGCCACGCGCACCGGCCGGCAGACAGGCACGGGGAAGCAGAAGCGTGGCCGGGTAAGTAGCTGTGCCCAAATGAGCGAGTCTGGCCCCGGCCCGACATGCGGACCGCGGCGCCGCTCGCTATGGGCGCAAGGGGACCAAGTGCACCCGCAGCCCGACTGTGGACTGCGGCTCAACTCGTGACAACACTAAGAACCTAAAAATTTTCATATATCCCAAAGTAGCAGAAATGCTTTTCCGACAAATTCCCATGTCCCCTTTGACTGCTTTTTACTGCTGGCAGAGTGCTGCCACTTGTTGTGTTGTGTTTGCATTGCCTTTGGCTGCCACACAAGTGTGCACCTATATACTCATTTTTCAAAATGGATGTGCTGACCATATTTTGCTTTTATTGTGGTAGTGTACAAAAAGCATAGTTACATACTTACTAATTCCTTTGAATACATACCAGTACACCAGTAGCATTTTCCTATTTCCATCAAAATAAAACAGTTGTAACTATTTTAATATTTTTGTAGGAATACAATGGAAATGGTGGTTAGAAAGTGGACGAGCTAAATTTTCAGACCGTGTTGGACTGGTGTGCCTATGGCCCACCGATGGAGTTAATTTTTGTGGCTTACACTACAGCTGCTGAGAATGAAAATATTACCTGCTTTGTTTTTAGACCTCATGCACATTAATTCATGAAAGTAATTTTAATAAAGGTGCTCAGACCCTGCCTATGTTCGCACAGTAAGTTCCAATTATTACTGTTAGGCTATGTCTACACAGCACACAAAAACATTTTTTTCAGCGTTTTTCTTTTTCTAAAACCACTGAAAAAACGACTGAAAACAGATCCCATAGACTTTAATACTAAAAAACATTCTGGAGTCTCCACAGAATGTTTTTTTCTGCCCGTTTTTGCTGCTGATCGTTTTTTGTAACATGTTGCAAAAAATGACAGAACAGGGCAGAAAATTTACTATTGAAGCCTATGTAAATTGGCTGACTTTTTTGGAGGTTTTTGCCGTGGTTTTTGGAAGTTTCTGGCGAAAAACTGCACTTATTACTAGTGTAGTGTCATTTTGTTCAGTTGCCCTTTTCTGTCTAATTACTGCTCACTGACCTTTAAGGGCCATTCTGTTCAGTGCCCCCTTGGTGTCATTTATTGCCCCTTTAGTAGGCTTCACTTATAGGAGGCAGAAAATTACATTTTGGCAAAAAAAATGGGAACTGAACAGGACACTAAGGAAATTAAAAATGCCATATGCAAACAATGGATTTTTCTGTCAGAACAATGAGATGCTGAACAACAGCAGAAATGCAGGGTAATATCTTCTGATCTCTGTTGCGGATTAAGGGCTTGTTCACACGACGCTTTTGTGATCGGTTTTATGTATCGCAAAAGGTATCTAACAATTGTCAGTGTGATTAACATTGCTTTCAATGGCAAAAGCGAATCGCCGTTCTCACGGGAGATCGGCAATGCACTTTGGGGCTCTCTTGCACTGCATTTTGATCTGCTTTAAAAAATGACATTCAATTTTTCGCATTCTCCCAAAGTGAAAGCCCCATAGAAAATGGGATAATGGGTGTGTTTTTGGCACCTGCCCAAAAGCGCTCCACATTTGGGTACATTTTGGGCGGCCCTTTTTGTTCCCTGAAAGGGGATCAAAAAAGCGCAGTGGGCGGTGGAAGGGATTGGAGGTTTGGGCGGCGATGGACGGGGGGGTCGGGGTGAGGGTGTGCTGCGGGGGGACGGGGTAAACGTCGGTAGATGGACGCAGGGGGATCGGAGGTGAGCGGCGTGCTGCAGAGGGATCGGAGGTGAGCGGGGGCAGATGGACGCGGGGGGATCGGGGGTGAGGGCGTGTGAGGGGGATTGGGAGGTGGGTCGGCGATGGACGCGGGGGTCGGAGGTGAGGGGCGTGCTGCAGGGGGATTGGGGGTGGCGTGGGTAGAGGACGCGGGGGGATCGGGGTGAGCGGCGGGGCAGAGGGATCGGAGGTGAGCGGCGGCAGAGGACGCGGGGATCGGAGGTGAGGGGCGGCGGGGGGGGGTGAATGCTGTGCTGCGGAGGGATGTGGTGAACTCTGCTGCGCAGGAGGAGAGGGGTGAATGCTGCGGCAGGGGGAAAGTTTTGGGAAACTGCTGCTGCTGCAGGAGGAGATGTGGTGAACTGCTGCTGCGAGGGGAGTTTGGGGTTAAATGCTGTGCTGCGCAGGGGGAGATGTGGTAACTGCGCTGCTGAGGAGGAAGAGGTGGGGATCGAGGTGGGGCTAGACAGCGATGGGAGGGGGAGGTGCGGGGATCGAGGGGGGGGCTGAACAGTGTGGGGGGTGGAGGTGCGGGATCGGGGGGTGCCGGGGCTGAACGCTGAGGGGGAGATGGGGGATGGGGAGGTCCCGGGCTGAACACTGATGGAGGGGAGGATGGAGGTCCCGGGCTGAACAGCTGAGGGCAGGTGGGGGGGATGGAGATGGGGGTTTAAAAGTGTGGGAGGTGGAGGTGCAGGGATCGGAGGTGCTGGGCTGAACAGCTGGAGAGAGAGAGAGAGATAAACGTATCCAAAAACCGGATCCGTGAACGCAACTAAAAGCATACAATACGGACCCAAAAAAAGTATCACCTCTTTCGTTTTGGTCACTTTGCGGTGCAGTTTTTATCCTCAAAAAAAAGATCCCTAAAAAGGACACAAAAAATCTGTGAACAAGCCCTAACTGTATCATTTGTAAAAAGGTGCAAGGAAATATCCTTAATGGAAGATATGTGTCACCGAGATGCCTGGTCTCGGTCAGGTAAAAAACAGTATTAATTGTCAGCAGAGGCGTTGTTAGGTCCCCAAAACATCCGGGGGTGGGCCCTTTGTGTTACATTTTTCTCGTAGGGCTGGGTTCACATGACTTTTTTTATGCCAATTGTGGGCCCCAGGGAGGCATATAACTGAAAGGCCGGTCAGCTGACGATCCCGGGGCGCGGTGGCCCAGGGCTGTCAGCTATCTCTTCCCCTGTATGCGACTCCTCCCTTTCGCATGAGGGGTTTGATACCATGCGGGCAAAGAGCGAGCGCCCCTGTGCCATGGATCCGGGCGGGGCGCAAACCGCACGCTGATGCGCGCCTGATGACATCACCCCCCTGTGCCCCAAAACCGGGGGGAGGCGGTGGGGGGCCGTACAGCGAGGGGGGCGGAGCACGAAGGAGCGGAGCAGCGGGGAGCCAGGTAAGGGGGATTTTTTTTGTCTTAAACCCCGCTATAATGGGCCCAACCCCCCTATACCTGCTAAAGACCTTTTCCTCTAAAGGACCTATCCCCCTTACTTACCTATACCTGCCTATTTCCCGCCCGGGGACCTAAAACCCCTACCTGCCTTTTCCTGCCCATATCCTGTAGAGGACCCCCAACCGCCTATAACCCGCAT
>JAODAL010024726.1:0-59994 GCA_025379985.1 Phyllomedusa bahiana | reverse complement strand
CCGGGCTTAGGGGGGCAGTGCCTGGTTTCATGGGGGCAGTGGGCCTGGCTAATGGGGGCAGTGCCTGGCTACATGGGGGCAGCCCCGGCTACAGGGGGGCACGCTGCCTGGCTTCATGGGGGCACGCTGCCTGGCTACATGGGGGCACGCTGCCTGGCTACATGGGGGCACGCTGCCTGGCTACATGGGGGCACGCAGCCTGGCTACATGTGGGCACGATGCCTGGCTACATGGGGGCAAGCTGCCTGGCTACATGGGGGCGAGGTGCCTGGCTACATGGGGGCAGCTACCTGGGGGAAAACTACCTAATTACCTGGGGGCAATTTACCTTGCTGCCCTACTCATGACAGATAGCCATCAGCCACATGCTGATTAGTGTTTCTGTATCTTATAGGTTTCCCCTCTGGACTGTGTCGGACGCGTGTTGTATCCATTTCTTTAAGAAATTGGTCATCGATGGATGTTGTCGGGGAGTATTTATTTAAATAAAGTCTTTTTGTGTTGTTTCAGGGTATTTTTTACCACTATTTTTCCAGTGTTAGTAATAGAAGTGTCTGACAGACGTCTCTCCATTACTATTGCTGGGGCTTGGTGTCAGCTAGCTATGTTTTTTTGTCACCCCAAGGCTGACGCCAGGTCCCAGCGCTAGTAATATAGAGACGTTTGTCAAACATCTTTATTACAAACACTGGAAATAAATGGTAAAACAACAAACTGACAGCACAAAAAACACTTTATTTAAATAAACTCCACCGACCTCCACGACCATTGTATTAAAGAAATGGATCAAACACTGGTTCAATAAATCCATCAAAGTCCAACTGGGAGATCTGTAGGAAAAACAGAAACACTACAAAAAGCATGACAGTCCTGACCTCCATCCCCTGCACCACCTAGAGACCATGCATCATGCCTGCGGCTGATCTTCTGGGTGCAAGGGAAGGGTTCAGACCACACAATATGATACTGAGGGGTAGAGACCAGAACTGTAGCACAATCTCCAAAGGGTTAGTCCTCTGTTCCTCCTCGGAGACTGGGCCTCTAAGTTATGGCCTATACTTGCTCTCCAACCCATGGGAAGTTTGTACAAAGTTGGGAAAAGTAAAGAGTTGGTAGAAAAGTGAAGATTCTAAGATAATTGTGTCCAAATCTGCAGAGATGAGTGTTGGCCGAGACAAGTCAGCGTGCCAGTGTGAACTGAATGGAGAAAAAAAGGGAACGTGACCGACTCATAAGAGAAACGTCACCTGTGAGTCACTAAATATAACTGAACTGTAATCACTTATATATGTGCAAAGTGTCATGGTTTATATTCAGGGCTAATGTGGCAGAACTATTCAGTCACTATGTGGTGGTGATATGTGGTCATGGTGTGGGGGTATAATTCAGTCACTATGTGGTGGTGATATGTGGTCATGGTGTGGGGGTATAATTCAGTCACTATGTGGTGGTGATATGTGGTCATGGTGTGGTGGTATTATTCAGTCACTATGTGGTGGTGATATGTGGTCATGATGGGTGGGTATAATTCAGTCACTATGTGGTCCTGATGTGGTATTTGGTCGTACTAGAATTATTGGTAATAATCCCTGCCCTGGGATTCTGTTTTTGTTAAGTTATTTGGGTAAGATTAAAGTTATGATGTTATCACATCGGTCTGCATAAATTGAAGCGAGACTGGGTGGGGCACCGTACAGATGGTGGAGACAGCGAGGCAAAGTGGGCCCCTAAGATCAATTCCTCTGGTGGGCCCTAGGTACCCCAGTCCGACACTGGCTATAAGCTGTGTGCCTATCTCCTATTGTATGAACGATTTGACGATCATTCACACAATTTCCCTCTGGGGAAAAGAGGAAAAAGTGTAAAAAAAAAAAAATTAAAAAAAAAAGTCTAAAAAAGAAAAACACAAACACAAAAAAAAAACAAAAAAAAACACAAAAACCCGCCCTTTTTGTTTTAAAACCCCCAATCCCCCCAAAAAAGATAAAAAATAAAAAAAGAAACCATTTTTGGGGTATCGCCGCGTGCGAAACGACCCCCCCGAAAAATATGCCCATTTTTTAAATTTTAACCTATGGTGAACACTGAAAAAAAAAAAAAAAAAAAAAAAAAAAAAAAGAAAAGTCACAGAATTGCGTTTTTTTGGTTCATCCCCCCAGCACATAAAATGGAAAAAAAAAAGTTATAAAAAAATCATAACAAAAAAATGGTGTAAAATTAAAACTTTCATTTCTTCAAGTGATAAAAAGCGTATATGCCCCCATAATGGTACCAATAAAAACATTTTTTTCATCTCGCAAAAAAAAAAGCCAAAATCAGCCCCGTTTACAAAAAAAATAAAAAAAGTTTGGCTGTCGGGAATAGGACAATTTAAAAGGAAAAATTTTTTTTTAAATTTCCTTTATATTGTGTAAAAGTATTAAAATATAAAAAATTTTTATATCATTGAAAATTGTCCCAAACCCACATAGTAAAGTTACCCTGTCATTTACCCCGTACCCCAAACATGTAAAAATGAAAGCCAAAAAAAAATGGCAGAACTGCGTTTTTTCTCCCATTTTCATGGCCCAATGCAAAAAAAACAAAAAAAACTATAAAAACCCCTTTGTGCGCCCAAAATTTGAAAAAATTACCCTAGATGAGACCCTTGGGGGATGTTGAACCCAAAAATGGGGCAATTTGGGAAAGGGTTTTCCCACCTGGTTTAGTATTTTGGGGGGCTTTGAAAATGCGACAGGCCGCCCCAAAATCTGCTTTCCCAAAAGCCAAATAGGGGCTCCCCCCCTTATACCCCCTTTTGCATGGTCCAAACACAGTTTACACCCACATGTAGGGTATTGCCGAATTTGGGAAAGAAATTGCGTTACACAATATGGGGGGGCTTTTTTTCCGGGTTTCCCTTTCCCTTTAGCAAAAAATTGCGATTTTTGGGAAAAAATTTTTTTTTTTTTTCAGAGAAATACTAAAAACATATTGAAGCAGCTTTTGGGGTCGAATACTCACTGCCCCTTCTGGATATATTCCTTAAGGGGGTTTAATTTCCAAAACATGGGAGTTTATTTAAATTTTGGGACCTCGGGTTGTCCGCAAAACCCGAAAAAGGCGTCTAAATAAAATTGTAATGAAAGTCAGACTCCAGTAGGTGTCCTCCCTTTTTCTGGGGGTTTTGGGGAGCAAATAGCCCACCTGGGCCACATAGGGGGTTTTTTTGAAAACCCGGGAGAATTTGGTCACCTTACTATGTTTGAGTGAAAAATAAAAAAAATTAAAAACTGCAAAAAAATTTTGAAAAATTTCACCCCCACTTTGCTTTTAAATTTTGATGGAAAAAAATTTAAAGGGGGCCCAAAAAACTTCCTAAATGCTTTTTTTTAAAACTTTAAGTGGTTGTAGGGTTTTTTAGTTTGGGGTTTATTAAAGGGGGGATATTCATACAGGCCCCTCAAAGTACGTCAGAATGGATGGTCACAAAAAAAAAAAATCTATTTAGCAAATTTTCTTTGAAAAATGTGAAAAATTTTACTTTTTTTAACCCCTTTATGTGGGACAAAAAAAAAAAAAAAATTAAAAATGAGGAAACCCACAGTTTGACATTTGGGGATACTAATTTTATAACTATTTTTAGTGGAATAAATGTTTTCCGCAAAAAAATTTTTGAACCTTTGAAAATTGCTAATTTTTTTCAAGTTTTCATGATATTTTGATAAATTTTTCCCCAAAAAAACAAGGACTTTTTTGGCCAAGATGTACTACTAACTTAAAATTTTCAATGTGCCCCGAGGGGGGAAAAAATTTCTGGAATCACTTGGATAGGTTAAAAATGTCAAAAAAAATTATTTCCACATTTAAAAAGACATGGGCAAAATTTCAAAAACCCGGGGGTTTTGTCAGGAAGGCTGAAACTGACCCCGGCGGTAAGTGGTTAAGGAGTTAAAATGTGTCAAGCTTCAAATATTCCTAAACATATGATACATTTTCATGGTATACAACCAGTAATGAGCCCACAAATGATTTAAACTCGTGGCTGTTGGGGGGACCCAAAAAATTGTAATCTTTTAAATTTAAAATTGGGCGGGATTTTTTCCTTTAGGGGATATTGATAAGAAACCCCCATTGAAATGTGATATCTAAAACCCCTAAAAGGGGGATGCAAAAGTCTCCCTGCGAACAGGGGGTTTAAAATCACGCTTGACAAAAAATCTCCATTTTGTTCTATGAGAGCTCAGAGTACAGGTGAGCAATGTGTTTGGCTGTACACAGAACTCCTATAGAACAGAATGGAGAGTAGTGACCAAAGTGAACCCCAAATCATCCCTTTTAAAGAAGGGGGGACTTTTGGGGACTTGTTTCCCAAAATAGGGGGTGGGGATAAACTTTGATTTTCATAAACCCAAATTGGGTTGGGGCCCCAAAAGGGGGAAAAAGGTAACATACCCTTTTTTTAAAATTTTTTTTAACCTTAGAAGTATGGAGAATTTTTTAATAAGATGGGTAAACACGGGTTTTTTAGTAAAACACTGAATATTGATTAATCTTAATTTATGGGACCTGATCATTTGGGGAAAAATTTTGTGGGTTATGAAACAGGGTTTTTCTTTTTTTTAAAATTCCCTGTGGGGCCCCCACCACCACTTCTAGTTTTGTCTTCCAAAGAGGAGAAAATGGCAGCTAGTCCCCAAAAGTGGATCACAGATGCTTTGTTTGTATAATGCGGTGATGGCCGGATGCTGTACAGCTTTGCCACATGTCTACTGTCCACACTTTATCATCAAGATTATGAACAACTGGATAAGTCGATCCAATGCAGCACTTCTCTCCTTTCAAATTTCACACCCTTTGCTTTTGGTTTAGGTTTAATCAAAACCCCCTAAAGGGTTTTCATTTTTAAAGGGGGTTGTCTGGGTTTACAAAAAATAGCTTTCAAAAGGGTGGGAAAAACAAAAAAAAGGGACTTTTTCCAAAAATATATTGATTTTTTCCCTTTTTTTCCCCAAAAGGGAGATACAATTTTAAATTTTAAATTAAACCTCCTTGGTATTTCAGTTCCCCAGTAAAAACCTGTAAACAAATCTCCCAGGGTGTTTGTTCAATGAGTTTACAGATTGTGAGTCATCACCAGGGGGAGCGTGTCAGTCAGTGCCTGTGCTGCCCGACGTTAAAAATTGATTTTAAATTTAAGTAAACAGCTCTGTTTAAATTTGGGGTTTTGTTTTGGGGAAACAGTTTTAAAAAGTCTTTGGGGTAGTTTGAGGGAAACTAATTAATCTAATTAGCCCTTGGAAAGCCGGAAACTTATGCTGTACAAGCACGGGCTTATGCAAAATTTGTTCTGAACCCGGAAGTGAGAGAAAATTTTTTTTATGCAAATTTTTTGAAAAACCCGTGGGGAGGCAAAATCCCCTTTTGGGAAAAAGCCATTTTAATTTTTTTTCTCCCGTGACCTACCTTGTCCATCAGTTTACTTGCATGCAAAATCGGGCTATTGGAAAAAAAATTTTTTACTTAATAAGTGATTTTTTTTCGATTGTAGTCAGTTTGTGCAGGGTCCGCTGTGGGCCAAAAAATAGCACTAAAAGAAAATGGCAGTTTTATAATGTTGTAATTGAAATACTCAGCAGTTCCAATGTAATACACTGAGAATACATGCAGAAAGTCAGATGAATCTGTGCACTCTATGAATAAGAATTTAAAAATTTTTTTGCTAATATATGGGATTTTGTTACCCAATGCTTCTTAGGGTATGTTCACCGGCTTAAAATTTGGGGTGTATTTCAGTCCCTTAATTTCGCGCCGTTTGCCGGGCTTGGGGGTTTTTCGCTTTTTGGGAAAATGGGCCCCGTCAAAAAGGGAAAACCACAGTTTATTTGAGAAATATGGATTACGTCTCCTTCCCTGCTCGGCGAAAAACGCCGTGGGGGGGTTTAAAAAGTGACATGTGAATTTTCCAGCGCGTTAAAGCGCCCTGGTAATGAAAGTTATGGGGGCCCGCGAGGGGGCCGGCCCCCCGCTCCCTCCCCCACGGCGAAATTGCGGGGCGTAAAAAAGGGGCTTTGTGAACATAGCCTATAGGTTTTGCATTAAATTTTTTTTAAAAAGTTTTTTATTAACAACAAAAAACCCAAAATGAAAAAACAAAGAAAAACCCTGTCGACTCTTTTTTACAGCAAGACATCTATTTACAGCAAGACATCTGTTTACAGCAGGACATCTATTTACAGCAGGACAAGCAGCTACATGTTGGATACATGTTGGACCTTTTGGATTATCCCGGCTGCGTTTTTGGATGCAATTTTGGAAAAAAACGCCTGTAAAGGGCCCCCTAAAGGAACCATATTTGTGACAGGAAATATTATAACACTTCTCAACTGAAATAAGTAGTACATAATAAACAATGATCAGGACAAATAATTCCTAGTATAAAAGCAAACATGCTTTAGGGAAAAGAGCTAGGTTCTCGGTGACACATATCGGAAGCAGCATCCCTTACATTTATTTTTGACCCATTCAACGGCCTTGAAACATGATTTAAGCCAAACTAGTAGCTTCTCTATTAGGAAAAGCCTCCCATCTGCAAACAGCTGTTTTGGGGTGTTTGCCCCCTTTTCGCATGAGCAGAATTCCCATTGTTTTTTGTGCTCATTCAAATCGATAGGCTGTCTATGTAATGCAGGACATGTCTACTAGAGTAAAAAATGCTCTTTCAAAACGCTTTTCTTGAGGACATTGGTTAATTGCTAAGTTGGGGATGAATTTTTTTTGATTTTTCCTCAAATGCAGGGGTAATGTATCTCATTGGGGAAAAATGAGTAGCAGCGTGTGTGAGGATTTAATTGCCTTTTCCACCTCACTGGATATTCTTCATATAGCCTTACTCAAAAGCAGTAAATATACAATGCAAAGTGCAAAAAAAAAGTGGTCTTCAAGGCGATATACAACTGGGCAAAAAAAAATTGCATGTACTCTTCAAAATAATATACATTTGCAATTGGTTTTAATTTACAATTGTTTAGCCATTGTCTTCTGCAGTTCTAAAATATTACAATACACTGTTCGTTATCCGATTCCATTTTCTGACTGCTTAGTATGCGGACCTTTTTTAAAAAAACAAAATTTGGTAAAATTCTTTTATTTGAGTAAATTTTATTTTTATTTGTTCTGTTCAACTTTGAAGTTCAGATGAGCCTTCATGAAAGAACATAGAGAGGTGCTGCAGACTATGCCACTAGGGAGAACTGACACTCAACAGGTATTGGGCAGCTTCTGTTATACTGTGTAGCACACAGGCTACACAAGACCGACTTTTTATAAAAAAAACAAAATGAAAATCTGCTTTATTTCAAGTACCTGCAATGCAATTTAAAAAAAACCAAAAAACACACAAAGGTGCCCATAATCTTTCAGCAAGTGAACAAAACCCTAGAGACGACAATAAGGAAGAATATCAAATATGTCTGATATGATAATGGTTGAGTAGATAATGTATAATGCAATATTCCAGCATGTTTGTTGTCTCAGATGTACTCACCTTATTGTGTGATGGTAAAATTTCAGTAGGTTAGAAATTTTATACAACAGCACTGCTCCAGGCTCTGCAATGATGACCTGCTCAATACGAACCTAAAATAAACATCACATAACATCAGAATAAAGTTTATGACAACATAATCTGTACTTAAACAGCACCATATAAATATCCCATCTGAGATATAGACGGCATACTGCAACAGAACTGGCCAACCATGTAGACAATCAAAAAGCAGCACTGGATTTCTGAAAGCAACTGCACAGAATCAGGCAAAAATGCTGCTTTGCTGTACTACATATGCTCCCAATGCTTACTTTGGCCCTTAATCTTAGGTGTGACTCCAGTTAAGCATGATATAGCACAATATTCATCCATTAAAGGGGTTGACTGACTAGAAAGAATAGCTTTCAACATGTAGGGAACGCTAAATCAAGACTTTTTCCAAATACATTCCTCTTTTGATTATTTCCTGAACAGGAGATACAAGAGATTTTATCAGCTCTGAGCGCACACAGGTTTCTCTGATAACTGTCCTGCCCTCCCCTAGCAAACAACGGAGATTAATTAATTTTGATTGTTTACTTTGAGCTCTAAAGTACTCTGCACTGCAGATTACATATCCTACTCTCATGTTAGTGCAATTAGAAGAGCTTTGAATATAGAGCAGATATGCTAATCACTGCTATAGAACCACACGCAGCCTAACCAGAAAGAGAGAAAAAGGGTGGTTCTGAAGCTTCCTGTGGCTCTGAGAAACAGCAAGGTGAGGCAACCTCTTTAATGTCTAAGAAAATAGGACGTGAGCTCTATTTGCAGGGCTATAACACTACAGAACTGCTGTAGCTTTCTTCGTGCTGCCACAGACTGGACTCTAGTTAGACTCGTGCTATGAAATACAGATTTATAAGAAGAGGTCCCCTATATGTGGTTCGGCTGGTTACTCAAGTTAGAAGAAATTGTATGTGGTGGCGATCTGGCATTTAAGACTATCCTAAGGATAGTCCATTAAAGGGGTTGTATAATTTCATTAAATGGCCTTCAGAATAAGGGGACAGTGAAAATAAGCAACTTTGCAATTGGATATCATTAACAAAGATGTCTTTTTTTCATAGTCTCCCTTATCTTCGTTTTCTGTAAACAAACTTCTCCAGTGCTGGTCGGAAAGTCGGATCCCACCTCCTTGCATTTCATTAGCTGTAGCTGAGGCCTCTAAAAATTTACATTCTTTTAGAGCCAGCATGAACAGGGAAGGGGGATGATGTCATCCCCCCTTCAGTTAAGAAACACCCAGCTGGGAGGGGAAGAAACGCCCCTGGATTGCAGGAAGTGAGAGCATCAAGCTTCAAGAGAACAGCCCAACTGAAGAAGCGATACATCCCCTTTAATATAACATTGGTGGGGGCCCGAATTGAGCAAGTGCTGCAACCTCTAGACAAAGCATTGTGTACTTTGTAGTGGTTATGCCTAGTACTACACACAGTTTTGTTCCATTCACCTGCATGGGACGGAGCTGCAGTAACCTGCAGCATTGGGCACAGCCACTCTATGAAATGCGGATTGCTGTATCTAGTACACAAAAAGAGATTGTACGGGTATGGACACACGGCATGTTGGGTCCGTGTGAACGTACGTTCTTAGATGAGTGTTTGGGTCCGTGTAGATGGACCCAAACATGCATCTAGCAATGAGCAATGTGATTTTACACTGCTCGCAATATAAAACATGCATTGGCGTGTCTCATTGCGTCTTTCGGATCCGTCTTTCAGATCCGTTCCAAGAGTTGTCATGTCAATTTTTGGTCCAAAAGACGCAGAAGGTGCCCTATTTAAAACTATAGGGGGCGATCCTTCTGCATCCAACACGCATCCGAACACACAGCTGTGTGTTGGATACTTGTTGGATCCGTTTAAGATCCGATTGCCACTGCGTTTTTGGATACGATTTTTGGATCCAAAACGGATCGAAAATCAGATGCAAAAACACTGTGTTAACAAGCCCTAACAATTACCAGAGATGATCTCGGGAGTTGCCAGGAGTCGATCTGATATTAACGGTGCTTTCACACAGTGCGGTTTTGGTGCGATTTTGATGCATTTTTTGTGCAACAATGTATAGCATTAATTGTTGTGCCTTCCTGCACAAAAAATGCATCCAAAAAAACGCATCAAAACCGCACTGTGTGAAAGCACCCTGTCTATTCCAAGGACAATCCAGCAATGATACAGTCCCAGAACCTGCCTTAAACATTAGACAGACACTGAACATTTCATTCCTGATTATAAAAATCACCCATTGTGGGTTAAAGAATCTAAACAGAGCTGTTGTTGTGCAACTCTAAAGTAAATCACCGATGACCACCAACTTTCCAGTCTGATGACCTTGTCACATAGCTCCTCATATCTCAGCTTCCTGGACCTCTGTGGGTACGACATGGTAGCATGGTTTCTCTAAGCCATGTCAAAATAAGAAGCCCACTAGCGTTGTAAAGTTTCATATTTATATATACACAAAAATGTCACACGAAAACACAACCTTGAGTAAATGATTGTGTTATCAATCTCCTCTCTGGGCCGGACAATAGCAATGATGAGAAACAGAGACGATAACGACAGAACGTGACCTTCTGGTACCTTCCAGGAATCGGAGCAAAAACATTCACACTAAACCCACATTATTTTCCCTCCATAAATTGTGTCACAGTGATGGGAAATAAGCACAGCCGGGAAGTAATATGCAAACAATTCCCTCCACCGGGCACAGAAAGACTCCAAGAAAAAAGTATTTTTACTGTAACTACTCACTAAAGTGTACTTGACAGATCATGATGCAAATACAAAGTCGGGTCACATTATTATGACCACTAGCTAATATCCAGAGCAACTGCTGTGTGCAGCATGGACAGCAGCTAGATGGGCTGGGAGTGACTCAATAAGGTTCTGGTAGGTTGTCACAGGTATCTGGAGCCATGAAGACTGCATCCCACATCTGCTGGAGGGTGTGTGGGGAGGATAAATAGCGCAAACCCAGCAGTTGAGTTCACGTACAATTGGGGGGCCATGGAAATACTTGGAAGTCTTGGTCATGCTCTTTCAACTGATGTCGGACATTTCTAGCCGCATAACATGTCGCATTTTCTTGCTGGAAGATCCCATCCGCCCCAGGAAAGACAATCGGTACGTATGGGTGTACGTGATCTGCAAATCAGCTACAGTGCCCTCTACATGAATGACTGGGTCTTGAGGTTTCTCGTCTGACCAAGTCCATCCATGTGATGAAGCAATATATGTGAATCAACAGAAGAGACAACCCTTAGCCAATTCGCAGTTGTCCAATTCTAACACTGCTGTGAAAATTGAAGCCTTTTTTTCCCAATGCAACTTCATTAGCAGAGGTGCAGTCACATCCCTCTGCTTCAGAGCCCAATACGCAGTAGGATTCGCGGAACTGTTGTTTTAAACACACAACTAGTCGCCCTCAGGTTCATTTTGGTGGTGAGCTGCTCCACTTTAGCGTGTCAGTCCACCCTTGTGCACATTTATAGCCAATATTTGCCTCTCATATCAATGGTACATGTGGCTAAGCAGTTTCCAGGTCACTCTCGTTACACCTTCACCACAGCAGTATGAAAACAGTTTGCAAACTGCACAGTTTCGTACACACCCCCACCACTGGCCTGAAAGCCAACGATCATCCCATTTTGCCACTCTGATAAATTGCCACTCTTATCCATGACAGCAACAAAGGATTTGTGTGCAGCAAGCTTATCGCACACCTTTTATACCCACCAAGTCAGCTCACCCCATGTAATACAAATAACAGTGGCACACTAAAGACTAAGTAAAACCTCAAGGTATATAGGAATATTGGAAATGCATTACTGCTAAGGAAAATATGAAAAACCTGGGACTCTTAGTTTACAGTTTTTGATCAAAGATTGTATTAAGCTCACCTCCCAAAACATCAAGGGGATCCCAGAACAGGTGAGTCCCTAACACTGAACAGGTTACCTCACTAGGAGTCCATTCAGTCTACAACATCTCAGGGAGTGATAGGAACCTGCTACTGAATTATCCTGCACAGGTTTAAAAGAGGCGGCTGAATGCAGCAAGCCAATGAGATTGCCATTTCTCAAATAGACTACAAAACGTAATTAGGCTGTGCACATCTAAAATATACTTTGAAAACGTAAGCATAGGTGCACACTGAAAAGGCAATAGCATACATCTAATACAAATAACAGTGGCCCTTGACGTTTTGGGAGGTGAGCTTAATAAAATCTTTGATCAAAAACTGTAAACTAAGGCCGTGTTCACACGGCTTATTCCCGACGGATTTGTGAGCCGTATTGAGCTCACAAATCCGCCGTGAATAAGGGGCGGGCCGGGGGCGGGGCCGGAACGCGGCGGGGGCGCCGTCCCGGCCCCATAGACAATGAATTGTTTACGGCGCGCCCGCGCCGTAAATAATGTGCATGTCACTTTCTCCCCCGCGGCGGATTTGCCGAGCGGGGAGGAGCGACGGAATCCACTGTTCTCTATGAGAGCAGTGGATTACCGTAATGACTCCGACGGATTGGCGCTGTATTGAAGCACAAATCCGGCGCGGAATACGGCGCCAATCCGTCGGCAAATAAGCCGTGTGAACGGGGCCTAAGAGTCCCAGGTTTTTCATATTTTCCTTAGCAGTAATGCATTTCCAATATTCCTATATACCTTGAGGTCTTTAGTGTGCCACTGTTATTTGTATTAGATGTATGCTATTGCCTTTTCAGTGTGCACCTATGCTTACGTTTTCAAAGTATATTTTAGATGTGCACAGCCTAATTACGTTTTGTAGCTCACCCCATGTGACTCTCTTCATGAGCTATACACTGGGGACATCATCAAAAATAGGAAGTGGTCATAATAATGTAACTCAACGGTATATTTTCAGTCATTGCATTGGTATGTCCGCTGCAGAATCTGGGTGACAATGACAGCATCCCATTTACATATCAATGCGACGTCTATAACGACAGTAGGTGCCATACTTTTGATGATGGTGCTTTAGTAAGGTTAAACATAAGTGTTTTTTGTTTGCTCTCCTAACTTTACATTAATTAAGGGATCCAAGTGAAGGAAAAAAAAAAAAATCAGGAAATCTTATGTATGCTTACAAGGGAAACTTATACTGAGCTGCTAATATCTCTGCTAAGAGAGGTGGGCTTCAGAATTGTCTCTTGATTGGACACCTTATCAATTTCAGAAATGTTTCCCATCTCAATATGTGACTTGCGGAATCCACATCTGTAGTGGAGTGGTTTTACAGTGTTTAAAAGCTGGATTCACACATTGTGATGGTAAAACACCAATTCACAGTGAAGAAAAAAACCCAATTAAAAAATAACTTTTACTTGATATGCCTTAAAAGAATGCCCTCCAAAATGGAGGACCCACAGCAACAAACACCAAAATTTGTTCTCCTAGAGAGGAAGAAATGCTGGTTACTCTAAATCTAAATATCCAATATAGTGGTGCTGACCCAAGGGGTGAAAATTGCCCCCCTCGGCGGAGTAGTCGCCCCAACAGGAGCGGCCCCACCTATTGAGAGCGCACCCTAGATCAGACCCCTTAAACAGTTCCTAAAAGGATACCGCAGGACTCCCATATGTGCTATAGACACTCTAGGAGAAACAATTCTATCCACATAAAATCATTCTTTTTAGTCACATGTACAAAACAAGAAAAAAAAAACAAAACAACGTTCTGTTGTATCATTGATCCAAAAACCTGTGTGATTTGTTCAAGACCCACAAACAAAAACAAAGTTCCGTTGTATCATTAATTCAAAAACCCGTGTGATTTGTTCAAGACCCGACGCGTTTCCCCCAAAAATTCTATAGGGTTCATCAGGGGTAACAAGAGAACATTTAGCCAACAAGACTAAAATCACAACATACATAGACTAATAGATAAAGATACTGAGCAATATTATCCTTAATGGTGGTAATGCCGTCAAGATAATCCAATAAGATACAGATTGATGATGTGTCTGATGCCTTAGTGTGGACGATACTGCCGTTATGGTAAAACACCACAAAAATATGTGGAAACACACACTTAGATGGTTGTTCCCATCTTACAATGTTATGTCACAAATTACTGAGTACGAATTTAATGAGTCCAGGCAGCAGACCTCCTAATAGATTTCTATTAGGATCTTGGTGCAGGTCAATGTAGGATTGGTCTCGCTCCTACATCAACAACATGCTTGTAGGTCCAAAGAGGAGTAGTACATCCAAGAGAAGTGTGAATTTTATTGCATCTTCCAGGAACACACATTAAATGCGGATACATCAGTAAAAATGGTTTCAAGTGAAGAGTTTCATTAATTTATGCTTAATTATGTAATGTTTCAGGTCACTGTAACCCTTCATCAGGCACATGAGAAGAAGCAGAAGTGTCATTAATGGACTGTCAGGATATGAGAAGGCAGGACCTCAGATTGGAAACAGCAGTAAGATACATCAGTGGAGCAAACTGGAGGACGCAATAAAATATCTCCCTAATGTTGGATGTTCTGCTCAAACTTACATGCACATAAAAAAATATATATAAACCAACCAGCCAATAGAACAAAGGTGCCTAGTACTAGTACAGCACAGTGGTCCCCCTATTTTTTTTCCCTGCACATTACATTTCTTAACCAGGCTGCAAGTCAAGTTTATTGTTAAGTACTGGACCTGTCTATTAAATGTTTTGGGAGGATTGGGGTGTTACAAATGGCAGGAGCTCTCATACCATTTCGTCGTCTCCTACTTATTAGGTCAGCAAGACGTTATGTGTTATGTCAGTCTTCTGTTATCTGTGTTTCTTTGGAGTGGTTGCATGGTAGCTGACTTGGCTGAACACCTGAGCTCATCAGCTACTTTTGTCTCTAAAATGCTCAGCTGAAAATGTCAGTCTGATTGCAGAGTACAGAAGCATTGATCTGGTATATTCCTGATGTATTGGACTGTTCTTTTCAGTAATCTATTGTATAGTTCAGCTGTATCAAGATGAAGTACTGTAGATACTCGAGTATAAGCCGAGTTTTTCAGCACAAAAAAACGTGCAGAAAAATCCGTCTTCGGCTTATACTCGAATCACTGTCGGCGCTCGGGCGCTGGCAGGGATACTTCAGCTGTATGCAACTAATCAGGGAGTGCATATAGCTGAATCCCAAGTCGGCCCACCGCGTCCGAGCGCTGCCGGCAATCTATTCAGCTGTATGCTCTTCCTCCAGAGCACATACAGCCAAAAATACAACTGCGGAGCAGAGAGCGAGCAAGAGGACTTGCGACCTTCCAGAGTATCCGGCACAGACGGTGTCATCACACTGCCTGATGACATCACGTCCTCTGTGTCGGCAGAAGACGGAGCACCTGGGAGTCAGAGTAGAGAGGGAGAGAGGTAAGTACTTGAATTTTTTTTTTCTTTTAAAAACCCTGGCTCTACCTGCCTATTGGGGGACATTTACCTGCCTCTACCTGCCTATGGGGGACATTTACCTGCCTCTACCTGCCTATGGGGGACATTAAACTGCCTATATCTGCCTATGGGGGACATTACACTGCCTATTCCTGCCTATGGGGGACATTTAACTGCCTATACCTGCCTGTGAGGGACATTAAACTGCCTATATCTGCCTATGGGTTAAATTGGCATTTCTGTTTCATTGATTAACTTTAAACCTACAGGCAAAGGTAAATAAAGACTATGACCAAATACATGGTTTTCCTGATTTTGCTTCTTTTTGCAGTCAGCTGTATATATTTCCTCCTTTTGCATACAAGCTTCCCTAGTTACCAGCCACCCCTCTCTGTTACAGGTAGCATTAGTGGTCAGAAAGATGACTCACTTCCTGCTCTGTTCCTTATCTTGAATGATGGAGCTTATTTAGATTACTTACAAGTTTAACCCTTTAAAGTTCTGTAGTCTTATGCACTACAGTTTACAAGCCTCCAGCTCTTATGTCACTGTAACAGGCTCAGCTAAGAATAAACGAAATTATATGCCAATCACTGTTCTAGAACCAACCACATCCTAATCAAGAAGTATGAGCCTGGAGCTGCCTGGCTATGTTCATACGATGGATTGCGCAATACAGTGTCTCTTTCAGGAGCTCGTGCTGATAAGCACATACTCCCACGGCGCGGGGTGGTTCGTCAGCCCGCCGGCCCCATAGACATGCATTACTCACGGCGCGTATTCGCCGCAAGTAATTGACATGTCACTTATCTCCCCGCGCGTACAATATGATCGTATTGTAGGAGCAGAGAGAGGAGGCGTAATCCATAGTTCTCTATGAGAGCTATGGATTACCATAATATTGCTGCGCATATCACCCATATTAGAGCGCAAATATGTGACGAAATGCGCACCGAAATTATTCCATGTGAACATACCCTAAGACTCTGTAAAACCTTATGGTAAGAAAACCCCTTTAACTTCAGGGATAGAGGTTCCGCTGTTAAGGGTAGTCGTAGGGCAAGTTTTTTAGGGCTAGGGTTAGGGACCATTATTGCTACTACTCTCCCATTTCTGGAGTGTAGCCACATTTGAATCAGGGGCTGAACTTCAACTCAATAAATATATAGATGCTAACGTGGTTTAAAGCCCCTTAGATAAACTGTGGACCTCTCTGACAGACTCCCTTTAGGGCTTGGTTCATAATACAGTTTTGCCATATGCTTTTTACTACATACTGCAAAAAATACTGGTAGCGAAGGATACAACAAGATGTCTATACATCTGGATCCTGATGCCTGGACTTCCTTTTTAATAATTAAAGAACTCAGTGTATGTCTAGATGGAGGACAGTGGTATCTGTAACGTCCCTTCCTTTTAAAACACACACAGTAAAAAAAAGTTAGGACTTGTGAGTAGCAAAAACACAGTGTGAGCAGCGTCTAATAAATGCCCTGCAAAATCGGCCAAGTGCTAGTGATGCATATTAACCTTTAATGGTCTGCAGACTCCTTCTGTGATGTGTCCTACCACCTCCTGGATGTTGTCTTCAACCCCTAAAGAAATGGATTTAAAGAAAAAAACACTTGAAACTCAAACAAGCAGTGGGGATCTAGTCTTCCAATCTAAGCATTGGGACAGTCAGGCTTATGCAACAAACGGTTAAAGAAGAAAACAGTAGATTTGAAGAAAAAAAGTTTCACCAGTTTCCAGCCTGAGCTGTGAATGAAAGTGCCACCCAAGCAGACAGAACTGCAGCCTCCGTGGTTGCCAATACACAGTAATGTCATTGAAATTTCAATTCTGTAGAACAGCAACAAGTAATTTTCTGGCAGATCATCACTGTGGAGGCCATGCTCCACGACATGAGGACAGGCATCAAGGTGGGAAACAACGCAAGTCACCCTGGTCTTTTTACGCATTCATCACTGGTAACTTTTTATATTTTCTGTATTCAATTCACATTTCAGTGTAACTTTTTTAAGGTGTTGTCCACTTTTAATTGTTTTTATGTATTATGTACAGAATGGGATACAATTTTCTGATATACATGTATTAAAAATCCTGCTCCTATACCTTATTATACCAATGAAGGGACCTACAGTATCTAAAAAATGGTAGAGCCACATTCCTGTCCACAGTAATGCCTCCAATGGAGTAACTGAATGAACTAAACATGGTGTCATGTGACCTCCTGGCAGTCAGTCAGTAACAGGACATCTATGGGGTAAATGAATAGGAATAATGGTGGAATAATTCACTGTCTCTCGTTATTTGTATAACTGCTGTTTCTGTAGTGGATGTCATGTTGTTAATAAAGTTAATTGTTAAAAAACACATGACTGAACTGTTTCTAGGTGATGTCACATTGTTAATAGAGTTAACTGTAAAACATAACAGAAAGATGAGGAAGAGACGAATGTGCGGCGTCTTCTCCACAGACATTGACATATATGAGAAGACGCTGCTGGAGGTAGTAATACTGGAGAAGTTCTGCTCCTCCATACACTACTGTTACCTGGATATCAGGGGTCACATGACCTGTGTGGTGGCCACATAAGCTGCTGGAGGTAGTAATAATGGAGAAGTCCTGCTCCTCCATACACTACTGTTACCTGGATATCAGGGTCACATGACCTGTGTGGTGGTCACATGATAAGACGCTGCTGGAGGTAGTAATACTGGAGAAGTTCTGCTCCTCCATACACTACTGTTACCTGGATACCAGGGTCACATGACCTGTGTGGTGGTCACATAAGATGCTGCTGGAGGTAGTAATACTGGAAGTTGTCAAAAGTTCCTCGGTCTTCCTTCTGATAAACTGCTGGATGTGTAAACTGGGAATGCTACTCCTGAGGGTCACATGACCTGTGTGGTGGTCATATGATAAGACACTGCTGGAGGTGGTAATACTGGAGAAGTTTTACTCCTCCATACACTACTGTTACCTGGATACCAAGGGTCACATGACTGTTTAGTCTATACAGTTGCTCGATGGGAGCTATTACTGTGGACTGAAATGTGGGCTATGACATTTTTTTTTTATTTCTAGTCAGGGGTCTACTACACTGGTATAGAAGAGGGACAGGACCAGAATTTTTAATAAAACTGTATTACAAAATTGTATGATTTCCTATTACATAGTTGTAATAAATAAAAACAATGGAAAGTCCACAATCCCTTTCAGTTTTGAAGAAAGGTGGAGCTGTTTGGTGAGGCTCTGGTGTTAGCACTTGGAATAAAGTTGTATTCGCAGTAAGAACCGGATTAAAACTGCACGCATTTTTACTGCAATTTTCTGGTGGGCTATTTGGCTGTGATGTTTTGAAAGGTGCAACACCTTTATTTAACATATTTTACCTTCAAAAATTGCACAGCTATTTCTGGCATTATAAAATTGTGATAAAAAGGTGTGTAGTTTTACAGTTTTTATGACAACATAGCAGCACGGTGTGAATACACCTTTCTACAACTTCCAGCCCATTATGAATGACACAGGATCTCAGATGAACACTGAACTTGCACAGAAGTCATTTACAGAACTCTTTACTCTTCAAAAGCTAGGTATACTGCTGTATATTTTTAGTGGCCAGAAAACCCCTTTAACAGTCTCAGGAAGAGCCTATTAATGAAATCAAAGGCTTTTGGCACATAGAGAAAGCTACTACATGATGTACAGTATTTAAATTGGGCAGGACAGGGGCAGAGAAGGTCCTAGGACCTGTCTTTTCAATTAGAGGTTGTGCAGCAGAGGCCACAAATAGGAAGGTAAGGTAGAGCTGTCAGACACAAGTGTACTTGGCTGTTTCTGTGCCTCCAATAGATTATAATGGAGAGAAGCCCACACATGTGCGGCCAGCTCCACCGTATTTCACCTACTCATTGTGGCAGCCATCACCTGGCCTGTAAAACAAAACAGGGGGTACATCACCTACCAAGTATCTACAGCACACACTATGGATGAGCCAATAATGTGTGTGGTCAGCATACCTTTCTATTTAAAGGGGTTTTGCCATGAAGAAAAATCCCCTTCTGAAGCCTTCAGAGAATGGATAGATGTCCGCGCTTGCGCAGCTCTCCTCCATTCAAGCCTATGGAAGTTTCGACTATAGCAGAGCACACTCACCTGGCTATATTTATAACTGCCATAGAAAGGAACAGGGAGAACTGCACAAGCACAGTCATCCACGCGCACTCCGAGGCCGGCTCATAGCAAACTACAGACGAGCCTCAGAATGAGATTTTGCTTTATGGCAAAGCCCCTTTAAAGACATAAAGACATAACCCTTATCCTTATTACTAAAATGAAAACAGAAAAATGGAAATGAATAATAAATGCACCACTTACCATGGATATTTACCAGCTTCAACAGCGCCTCCAGATGTTCCTTCTCAGAAGCCGTAGCTTGATGTAGCCAAGCCAGCATATCCCCAACATACCTTTTAATAAAATAAAGCAAATATTAAAAACAAGACTTACAGAATAATAGGCTAAACATAAGGAGTCACATTATTTCTACCTATCACTGCAAAACAAGAATAACGCCATATATAACACAACCTCTTTTACCCACCATTAAAATATATAAAACAAATGAGACACTATAGAAGCCAACGACATATCAATATAAGTCTCGGGAACTAAACCCCTTAAGGACCACAATACGTCTTTTGTGGGTGAGGCAAGAATGAGTTGATGTCAGTGTCTGCTATTGGGTAGAGCAGGGGCTCAGGTGTATGACAGCCAGCACCCTGCTCGAATGGCAAAGCGTGGACAGACCTCAGATCCAAGCGGCTTAACCCGTAGTCCTAGTTTTATTGAAAAAATAAAATAAAAGGTTTAAGAAACACATAAATAAAAAATACCAGTTAGGGTCTGTTCAGACGGCGTAATGTCGGTTCGTACTATGGCGCGTAATTGCGCTTCAATACGCCTGAAGTACGGGCCGACATTACAGTTATTCATAGCGCTCATTGAGAGCTACGATTACCTATTCTTTCCCCCAGTGCAGAATACGCATCTGGAGAAAGAACTGACATGTCAATTTTACCCAGCTATTACGGCGGATTTCTGCCTCGGACACTTTATTATTATTGGCACATCAAATGCCTCAAACAATCGACATGTCAATTTTTAGTAAACGCAGACATTATGCAACAATAATATTCGTGTAAAATCAGCGTCATATAAATGGCGGCGATTTTACATAGGGTGAAGTGTCAATCACTTTACAGTCGGATTGATTCCGAGAGAGAAATCCGCACCCATAATCAGCATCCAATCCCACAATGTGACCACCACCTAAGATTTAAAAAAAAAAAAAATTAAAAAAAATTCCCTAACAAGATCTCTATCTTTCGAAAAAATAAGTAAGTAAATAAATAAATAAATAAATAAATAAATCCTATACATAATTGGTATTGCTACAGCCATAACAACCCATACTATAAAAATTTGTACATTGTTTATCTTACATGGTGAACAGCATAAAATAAAACAAAAAACAATGCCAAAATTGCCATTTTTGGGGGCTAATTTCCTTTCCAAAAAACATAATAAAAAGTGATCAAAAAGGCTTATGTACCCCAAAATAACACCAATAAAAACGAAACGTTATCCTGCAAAAAACAAGTCCTCATACAGATCTGTAAACAGAAAAAAAAAATGGTCTAAGTCTTGGAATATGGAGACTCAGAAAGAAAGAAAAGTGTTTTTTGTGCAAACGAAAAAAAACAACAAAAACAACTACATAAATTATGATATTGCCATAATGGAACTGATTAATAAAATAAAGCTATCACAGTGTGTTTACCATATGGTGAAGGATGTGGATTCAAAATGTAAAAAAAATAGTGGTAGAGACACTGTGGTTATATTTTCCAGTCCTCTTTGAGAGAGTTAATATAAGTCAATAAGTTATAGGTACTCCAAAATGGTGACATTAAGAAATAAACTAATCTCGGCTTGAAATGAAAGTAATATTAATTGTCAAAAGATTTTGAATATACTAGTTCTCTAAATGAATTACACAGTCTTCATTGCCAATCCTGAGGTAAGTGCTATACCCGACAATATCATATGTAATGTTTTTATTTACGTGGCAGTGATACGTCATAAATATAGGTTACCTTAATGGATCATGGGAGTGCATCTCAATGGGACGTGGGGTACCTCCAGGGCCTCCTCTTGTTAGTGCATCAATAAAGCCTCGCACTACAGCACTTCTTCTTGCTGTTCCAAATTCATCTAGGGTATATCTGTGGGCAAAAAATAAATACATTTAGTATTAAAAAGGTTTTCCACCAGGCTGTTTCACAGACCCAGATCTGCACAGCCAGCTTCAGGCTCCTACTTCCTGTTCAGAGCAGGTTTACAGCAGAGACTGACATTTGAGCTGTGCTATTTCTAGCTCAGCCTGTTCGAGTGACGACACCATCCTGGCCCGGGCTGCTAGACCAGAGAGAAGTGATCGGCAGAATAGAAATCCTTCTTCAAACGAGCAGGAGATAAGAAGTACAATATCTTTGAAAGAAAGCTAAATCAGAAGAGCTAGGTTTATTAATCTTTGCCTACAAGTTTAAAGCGAATCAATAAGCAAGAAACACCCCTTTAAGGATGGGTTTACGCTATGGTACAGGTGTCAAACTCAAGGTGTGAGGGCCACAACGCTCTTTTATGTAGCTCTCAAGAGCTTAGACACAGCTGATGTGCAGCTCATAAGCAGCAGTACCAAAGACCACCATCCAATGGCCCTTTGAGGGCAACCACAATGATGTTGTGGCCTACTATGAAAATGAATTTGACATCTATGCTACGGTAATGGCTATGTTGCAGGTATCCGTCAGGGTACAGTGAAAAAAGGTACCCTGCCGGATATCGCGAATCAGCCGTGGTGGCCCCATCGGGGATAACACAGCAGACCCAGCCATGCATAGGCTACGTTTGCTCTATTTCCCAACGGCATAGGCATTTCCTGCAGGACTCGATAATGTGTAGCAGACTATGCTATTGAGTCTCGTAAAATAAGCACATGCCGCCGGGAAACAGAGCAAAGTTAAGCCATGCTTGGATACGTCTACTTTGTTATTCCTTATGGGGCTGCCATGGAATTCGGCGGGTATCTTTTTTCCCAGTACCCCGACGGATACCTGCAATGTAGATGTTATTGTAGTGTGAGCCCCTAAAACTCACCATCCTAACAAAATAGTCAAAGTTTCAATGGTGGCCACTGACTGTAAGAAAACAGCGGTCATTCTGTTTATAAGTGTAGACCTGTTCAATACTGCACTGTAGGCATCTTTCTCCAAAGAAACCTTCAAGCAAACCTTTTTTAAAACTGGGTGCTACCATCGGCCTTGTCAATAGGGTGTGGTGTGTACACAGACACCATCAAAACTGATTAGATGATATCAGGAACTTGTGTCAATCTACTGATACATTGTAGTAACAAAGGGATGAGACTGTGCAAAATTAAAGGGGATTTTGAAAGGAACACAAGTATGCAAGGAAAACCGATGGGTCTTTTTAAAAAAAATATAATAAAATTGAAAGCCACCCTCCAGGCTTTCCCTCACTAAGACTCATTAACCTTAGTATAGGTGTAGACGTTATCCGAGATTCATCTTTTTTTCACATGTGGCTCAGTATCCTGCATTTTATAAATCAGTCTTCCCTGTGATAGAAATCTATTCTCCATGCACTCACATCATCCTAAGCCTCTGATAGACTTGTGTCCATTGCAGGAAGCAGAGGTGCCAGGAGGATGGAGATAGCAGTGGCTTAATGGAGCAGGAGGTGTGTCTCAGACTACCTCACATGTCTAACAGGCACTGTAGTCATAGATTAAAGGGGTTGTCTCAATACAAGGATTGCTTTTTATGTTAAAGATCTTGCAAAAACAAGTCATTTTACAATACATGTCCATTAACGGTGTCCTACCTTTTCCTAGATATCCCCTCTTGTATGGGCTGCATCAGCTCCTCAGGTCACTATAGCTACAGACCTGTTTGATCTCTCCTGATAGGCTGCCAGCATTGGTCGCTATAGCTACAGACCTGGCTTCTACTGCAGCCTAGAAGAAGCCAGTAAACACACACCTGAATTCAAAGTGAAACCAAGAAAACAGGACTGAGGTAAGATGAATCAATGTGGTGAGACAACCCCTTTAAAGCTATGTTTGAGCTAAAAAGCAGCCAAGCAGTGACCAATTGAGAAAACAAACTGCTGATAATCATTCATTATAGGTACTAAGTTGTGCTTCTTTTCTGAGCTCTTGATTAGACAGTCACTGTATGCTTGCCCCTCTCCCATAGATTGTATAAGGTATATGCACATGAATGCGAGGCACATAAGTGTACAATTTCGAAGGAGCACCTTGTAGGTGCTGAGAGGCAAACTTTTTATTCTTTTACACTGTATGTCTGCTATGTTTTTTATAATAAAAAATATTGAGGTTCTTACTGCACTCTCGCTCAACAACATGACAAGGCAACTACACTCGGATCAATCATCACGCAGGTATCAGGAATCATACTGACTGATGTGCATCTGACAGATACTGAAAGGTGCCTGTGGGAGCCAGCACAAGTATTGAGGATGCCCCGCAGATGCTCTGCTGAGTCCATGTCAGGGGACTTAGAAGGATAGGGTAGTACTAGAACGTCTTGGTCATGCTCTTCCAACCAACATTGAAATGTACACATTCTTAGCCACGTGATATAGATGAATCAATAGTTACACATACACACCAAATATTAGACTGTTGGTGGGTCTCATTAGACCCACTGCTGCCCTAATGAGCATTGCTGTGAGTAACCAAACTGGAAAAGACTCCAATGTTGTTCTGTGATGTTTTGAAACGAAAAATCACAAATTTGAAAAAGTAAACTAAACGTGTAATTGAAAAAAAAACACGATTTACACCCACCAATTATCAAAAGGCTAGCCCTGATCCAAATAGCCTAAACCATAAAGTCATGGTCAAAAGTTTTGAGAATGATACAAATGTTAATTTTTACAAAGTCTACTGCATCAGGTTTTATAATGGCAATTTGCATATACTCCAGAATGTTATAAAGAGTGATCAGCTTAACAGCAATTAATTGCAAAGTCAATAGTTGCCTAGAAAATGACCTTTTTCCCCCAAAACACATTTCCACTTCATTGCAGGCCTGCCTTAAAAGGACCAGCTAACATCGTTTCAGTGATTGCTCCATTAACACAGGTGTGGGTGTTGATGAGGACAGGGCTGGAGATCAATCTGTCATGTTTAAATAAATCACACCACTGGACACTTTAAAAGGAGGCTGGTGCTTGGCATCATTGTTTCTCTTCTGTTAACCATGGTTATCTCTAAAGAAACACGTGCAGTCATCATTGCAACTGCACAAAAACTGGCCTAACAGGGAAGAGTTATCGCCGCTAGAAGATTGCACCTCAGTCAACAATCTATCGCACATCATCAAGGAATTCAAGGAGAGAGGTTCCATTGTTGCCAAAAAGGCTCCAGGGCGCCCAAGAAAGACCAGCAAGCGCCAGGACCGTCTCTTAAAAGTGTTTCAGCTTCGGAATCGGGCTACCAGCAGTGCAGAGCTTGCTCAGGAAAGGCAGCAGGCAGGTGTGAGTGCATCTGCACGCACTGTGAGGCGGAGACTCATGGAGCAAGGCCTGGTGTCAAGGAGGGCAGCAAAGAAGCCACTTCTCTCCAGAAAAAAAAATCAGGGACAGACTGATATTCTGCCAAAGGTACAGGGAGTGGACTGCTGAGGACTGGGGTAAAGTCATTTTCTCTGATGAATCCCCTTTCCGAATGTTTGGAACAAACTGGAAAACAGCTTGTTCGGAGAAGACAAGGTGAGCGATACCACCAGTCTTGTCTCATGCCAAACTGTAAAGCATCCAGAAAACATTCATGTGTGGGGTTGCTTCTCAGCCAAGGGAATCGGCTCTCTAACAGTCTTGCCTGAAAAACACATCCATGAATAAAGAATGGTACCAGAATGTCCTCCAAGAGCAACTTCTCCCAACCGTCCAAGAGCAGTTTGGTGATCAACAATGCCTTTTCCAGCATGATGGAGCACCTTGCCATAAAGCAAAGGTGATAACTAAATGGCTCAGGGGAACAAAACAGAGATTTTGGGTCCATGGCCTGGAAACTCCCCAGATCTTAATCCCATTGAGAACTTGTGGTCAATCATCAAGAGACGGGTGGACAAACAAAAACCAACACATTGTGACAAAATGCAAGCATTGATTGTGCAAGAATGGACTGCTATCAGTCAGGATTTGGTCCAGAAGTTGATTGAGAGCATGCCAGGGAGAATTGCAGAGGTCCTAAAGAAGAAGGGTCAACACTGCAAATATTGACTTGCTGTATTAACTCATTCTGTCAATAAAAGCTTTTGTTAATCATAATATGATTGCACTTGTATTTCTGTATAAAAACATCTGACAAACACACATAAGTCAAATATAGAAACCCTTATGTTATATAGACTCATTACACAGACCGATAGATTTCAAGTGTTTATTTCTTTTAATGCGGATGATTACGGCTTATAGCAAATGAAAACCCAAAATTCAGTACATCAGAAGATCACAATAATGCATAAGAACAATCAAAAAATGAATAGTAATAGAGAAATGTTGGTCTACTAAAAGTTCTGTACAGTATATGCTCAATACTTTGTCCTTTTGCATGAATTACTGCATCAATGCGGCATAGAGATGATCAGCCACTGGCTCTGCTGAGGTGATATAGAAGTCCATGTTGGTGGCGCCCTTCAGCTCAGCTGCATTGTGTAGTGCTAGTGAAATATGTGACTATTTGATGTCATAATCTCCATTTCTTGTATATTAAACTAATTATAATTTCCAGTGTTGTATCACAAGTTATAATCACACAGGCTTGCATATCTCTGTTTAGCTCTCAAGCCTAACTTCAGTTAATTTACGATCTGAGGGGGGCCTGCATTGTCTGGTTTCGGAGTGATTCTGTATTTTCTTATCTTAGTCTCAGGGAGCTGGCCCCTCCATGATACAAGAGGAGGTAATACAAAAGAACTTTGTACTCTAAGTGGACATAATACGTAGGTTGTGTCTGACAGTTTTTTTTGTTTAAGACATATAAGAGCCAGAGTGGCTTTGGTGAAATTAGAAGCTGGTACCCAGTGCTGAGGACGCTCTCGCTGGTGTTGTGAAAGTCCCTCCTGGAGTTCCCTGTTTTCGCCATTTAGCTTCTCAATGGTTGAAGTCATAAAGCAGGTGAAGTTATAAGCTCTGAGGAGGTGAAGTTTGTAAGTATTTAACCTTTGTAAATACATATTTAGCAAAATTGTCCCCAATGTCACACTATTTTCTGTAACCAGTTTATTCTTACTTATATGTTAAATAAAATTGTGTTGTACCTTGACTGACTGGCCTTCTTTAAAGCTGTACCTAGATCCTGTATTGAAAAACTTGGCAAAACACATTGTTGGCTCCGCTGTCTCTTATCATAGATTCTCTATGGGGTTCAGGTCAGGAGAGTTAGCTGCCAATCAAGCACCGTGATACCGAGGTTATTAAACCCGGTAATGGTACTTTTGGCAGTGTGGGCAGGTGCCAGGTCTTGCAAGAAAATTAAATCCGCATCTCCATAAAGCTTGTCGGCAGAAGGAAGCATTAAGTCCTGGAAAATCTTCTGGTAGATTACTGTGCTAACCTGGGACTTGTTAGAACACAGTGGACCAACATCAGTAGATGACAAGGCTCCCCAAACCATCACCACTCGTGGAAGCTTCACACTGGACCTCAGCTGCTTGGACTGTGTCCTCACCAATCTTCCTGCAGACTCTGGGACCTTGATTTCTAAATGAAATGCAAAACTTACTTTCATGTGAAAACAGGAATTTGGACATGGAGCATAGTCCAGTCCTTGTTCTCCTTAGCAAAGGTAAGATGCTTCCAATGGTGTCCCTGGGTCATGGGTGACTTGACACAAGGAATGTGACACTTGTACCCAATGTCCAAGATGCATCTGAGTGTGGTGGCGCTTGAAGCACCAACTCTAGCCGCAGTCCATTCCATGTAAAAAAAAAAAAAATCTCCCTAATTCTTGGATGGTCTTTCCTTGATAAACGTTTTAAGGCTGCGCTCATCTTTGTTGCTTTTTCTACCACACTTTTTCCTTCCACACAACCTTCCATTAATATGTCTTGATGCAGCGCTCTGAACAGCCAGCTTCTTTAGCAAAAACTTTTTGCTGCTTCCCCTCTTTGTGGAAGATGTAAAAAACCTTCTTCGGGACAACTGTCAGGTCAGCATTCTTCTCCCTGATTTTGTAGTCTACTGAATCAGACAGATGGACCACTTAAAAGCTTTGTAAATCTTTGCATGCGACATAATATTGACCTCTCTCACATTCTAATTCTCTGATATATAGAATTTTGGGTTTTCATTAGCTGTAAGCATCATCCACATTAAAAAATATAAACGTTTTAAATCTATCACTCTGCGTGTACCGAGTCTGTACAATTACATGGGTTTATCTATTTGACTCGAATTACAAACATAAATTAACTTTTCGATGACATTCAATTTGTTGAAATGCACTAGTTTATCAACATTAATGTTAGCAGATGAAGCAAAAACTGTATTAAGGGTTATCACTCTGATTATCCATAAAATGTAAAAGCATGTAAGGGGAAAAAAAAGCTGTACATTTTTTAAGCTCTAACATTCTGAAAACAAATCCAAAATTCTGGGAATTCAAATGTTATACCATCATTGGTCATAAATCAAAAACCTGCAAAACTTAATTTCTTAACAAGTAGAAAACATAGTTTTTTTTAATGCCCATTAAAACCAGCCAAACTGTGTAGACTAGATAAGTCTTTAATAAACCATTTGTCAACGTAGTAACCACTAAAATGTAGTTTACTGGTCCTTATTGCTCCATTAAAAGCAGCCTTTGAAGAAAAAAAATAAGCTTTTAACAAAATCTCGGCAATTTCTTTGAATATAAAAAGGTCAGCAGGCATGGAGTTAAACCAATTTTAGAAATCTCAGGGCTTCTTTATGGACTGTGTAAAACGCCAATAAACATAGACATTGTTCAATCATTCTGTTTAAAGAGAAACAAAGGGGCAGTGAGTAGCGGAGACAGTAAATCCATTTGTGCATCTATCACATAACGAGCATGGACTAAATGACTCCCATCTTCTCCCTAGTAATTCCAGCGCTCGGCCGTCCATTGTGCCTGCACCCCACTTTGTACTTGTTATCAGGCCCACGAGCGGCTTTTGTTGTGCATGAGGAATTTCAGAAAAGACTGAAATACCCAGGTCCAGCAGTAGTAAATCACTGCGTTACCTTACATGTACTGCAACAAAGCACACATCTCATAATCCACGAATAACTTTTCAGGTTGATACAATACAACACGGGGAAATTTAACGATCGACAAAATAGCCTGGTTGTGGTTGTAAAACTGTCAATGTTTGATTGTGCTTGACATGAGAAAAAAAATCCCTATCTTGTGTTTACTATGAAATGATTGCTAAAATGATTCATTCAAATGCTACTCTGCAATTTAGTAAGCGTCCCTTATCGATCGGGAAGAACATTTTACATGTACGTGAACCTGCACAATGAAACCAGAATTCTTTAACCGATTCCGATATTGAAACGGGTCTCAAGATGTAAATCTGCAGAGCTGTTCACCGAAAAATAAACCCGCATGGTAAGACACTCGAGATGGAATGTGCATCTTAAAAGTGTTGGAAGCCCAACATTATAGACTCATGACATCAAGTTGTGGCCTTTATGATAGACTAGGGCCATAAATACCTGAGCAACCCCTTCTGGAAGACACTTGTTGTGAACCTTAAGGGCTCGTTCACACGGCTTATTACGCAACAGATTTACAGCCGTATTTACGATAGTAAATCCGTTGCGAAATCAGTTACAAATAAGTAACAAGCCGTTTTATATTGATTTTAATGGGAAATACGTGTCGTCGTCCGGAAAAACAATTAGCATGTCACTTATTTCCAGACGGATTCACCCCATATATGAATGGGGATTGTGAATCCGTCGGGAAATCGGTGCCAAATACTTGCCACACTTAGTGACACTTATTTGCAACTGATTTCGGAACGTCGGATTTCCGATCGTAAATACGTTCTGAAATAAGCCGTGTGAACATTACCTAATTCTTGAATCAACAATGGATATTGTAATCCATCTGAGAACCCAAGAGCCACCATGTCACAGATAACACCAATATCTCCCAAAAAAAGATAAAACAGCTAGATGGCTTACCCACTGTGAAAAACACCTCTGGAGATGTAATTAAAGGCACACCTCCCAACTTTTAGAGATTGCAAATAGAGACATCAAGCAATGCCACCGACCGCACCCAAACAAATGATAACACACCAGGACAAATGTATAAGTACACCCAGACCCATGATATCACACCAGGACACAGCTCTAACCATACCCCAACTAACAGAAACATGTCCCGACCCTTCCAGGAGACCAGCACCAACACAACAGCAGCGGGTCTGTAAATATGTAGTTACAGTGGGTATGGAAAGTATTCAGACCCCTTTAAATTTTTCACTCTTTGTTTCATTGCAGGCATTTAGTAAGATCAAAAAAGTTGATTTTGTTGCTCATTAATGTATACACTACATCCCCCCCATCTTGAAAGAAAAAACAGAAATGTAGATAATTTAGCAAATTTACTAAACAAGAAAAACTGAAATATCACATGGTCATAAGTATTCAGACCATTTGCTGTGCACTCATATTTAACTCACATGCTTTCCATTTTCTTCTGATCCTCCTTGAGATGGTTCTACTCCTTCATTGGAGTCCAGCTGTGTTTAATTAAACTGACTGGACTTGATTAGGAAAGGCACACACCTGTCTATATAAGACCTCACAGCTCACAGTGCATGTCAGAGCACATGAGAATCATGAGGTCTAAGGAACTGCCCAAGGAGCTCAGAGACAGAATTGTGGCAAAGCACAGATCTGGCCAAGGTTACAAAAGAATTTCTGCAGCACTCAAGGTTCCTAAGAGCACAGTGGCCTCCATAATCCTTAAATGGAAGAAGTTTGGGACAACCACAACTCTCCCTCGACCTGGCCGTCCAGCCAAACTAAGCAAGCGTGGGAGAAGATCCTTGGTGACGGAGGTAAAGATGAACCCCAAGATCACTGTGGCTGAGCTCCAGAGATGCAGTAGGGGGATGGGAGAAAGTTCCACAAAGTCAACTATCACTGCAGCCCTCCACCAACAAGGCAATGACACTAAGCACACAGCTAAAATAACAAAGCAGTGGCTTCAGAACAACTCTGTGCCCATTCTTGACCGGCCCAGCCAGAGTCCTGACCTAAACCCAAGTGAGCATCTCTGGAGAGACTTGAAAATGGCTGTCCACCAACGTTCACCATCCAACCTGAGGGAACTGGAGAGGATCTGCAAGGAAGAATGGTAGAGGATTCCCAAATCCAGGTGTGAAAACCTTGTTGCATCATTCCCAAGGAGATTCATGGCTGTTCTAGCTCAGAAGGTGCTTCTACTCAATACTGAGCAAAAGGTCTGAATACTTATGACCATGTGATATTTCAGTTTTTCTTGTTTAATAAATTTGCAAAAATATCTACATTTCTGGGGTTTTTTTCTTTCAAGATGGGAGAGGGGCATAGTGTACATTAATAAGCAAAAAAAATTAACTTTTTTGATCTTACCAAATTACATTTTATTGTTTATACAGAAATCCATACAAATAGCTGTAAGACAATGTTCTATATAATGGTCATACAGTGACCACAAAATACCACTATACAGGGAGCAAATATCACTGTACTGTTACTGACCAAACCAAGACTGATATTATCAATGATACTATATTATAGAGACGGTTCCAATCTTAGCCGAGACCGCTAAAGGAGCTCCCTCCATACTCCCATAGTAAATCAACAATGTAGCAGACTTTTTTCTGGTTAAATCCTCTTATTTTTAATTCAAATAATTATTATACTTGCTGTTAGTAGGAAGGTTATTAGGACATTACACAGCTTTGTGATTTATCTCTGTAAAGTACATACAAATCCATAGAAAACATGCAGTATCCACTGCTAACGCTGCAGGGATGGCAGCTACCGACCGGCGGTAAGTTGCACACCTGCAATGTTTCGAGGGCATGTCCTCTTTGTCAATCATGGATGACAACGCCCCAGCTCTTCTAGGTCGGACCATTAGGGAACAGCTGTCAGAGACTGGGGAACCTCAAATAGAGCGGCTGCACTTTCTCGACCTGAAACCCCTAGAAAACTTGTAGGATCAGCTGAGTTGCCATGTAAAGGCACATATCTCTGTTCCTCTAAACCTCAATGACCGGAGTAGCGTCCTTCAAGAAGAGTGGGATGCCATGCATCAGCAGTCAGTAAGTCAACTTGTGAACAGCATGATATGTCATTGTCAAGCTGTAATTGACATCACCCTGCTTGAATGCTGGATAGGTTATCCAGCGCCTGTGAAAGTGGAGCAACATTGAGACATTGACATTTTTTGGTGATGCATACCCTCCACTGTTGTCTTTTTGTTTCATTTGAGATTAGAAAATGAACATTGCATGCTACAACTTAAATGGCCTCAGAATAAAATATCACTTTAGCGTAAAATTCTTAAATTTTCCATTTATTTCACGTATTTCACCTGTAAGCCAGTTATCCCTAACTTTTCGTGAGCACTGTACCTCCCAACCGTCCCGATTTCGGCAGGACAGTCTCGATTTGGGAACAATGTCCCACTGTCCTGATTTTCAGCATATATCTTTCAGTGCATACTTCCAAAGCGCACAGGCCCAGCCCACATTAACTTCTGATGTCCCCGGTGCAAAAGCCGCATAGGTGGCATATGACACTCAATGAGTGCTATGATTTTACTGTATTTGCAGGGTATACTTTGGGCGCATTGCAGCGCAATTACAAATATGCTGTGTAAACATATCTTAGGATGTTTGTGTGGACAATTCTACAGAGACGAGGCGTGGCCTGGAGAAGTCGTCAGGGCGATCTAAAACGAATGGAGAAAGGGAAGGAGAAGATGTCGCCTGTGAGTCAATAAACGTAACTGCACCGTAATCACTTATGCCTGCAGAGCCTGCATACAACTGGTATCTATCCCCATATTGTCACTGTAGGGCAGGAATTTTGCTAGTAGGTATGTGGTCATGATTTGGCGGTGTTATTCAGTCACTATTTGGCGGTGTTACTTAATTTTTGTACAGTGGTATCATTGATAATCAACATAATGTAGCAGACAAACATTTTTCTGGTAATTTCTTTTATTCAAAATCAAACCAATCGAGCAAAAAACCATCAAAGAATTATACTTGCTGTTGGTAGTAAGGCAGGTTATTCGGACATCACACAGCTTTGTGATTTATCCCTATAAAGTCCATACTGTAAAGTCCAAACTGAAACCAAGCCTACGTCTCTCTGTGGCCTTTAGTACTTTCAACTTTCATGCGTAAAATCTATTTTTCTATTTGTTTGGTTTCTGGCTGGCGAATACATCATTGTATCTATTGGTATACAGCGGATATGCTGTAGGTTTACCCAATTCAGAACATGAAGTTGCCAAGGTTGGCAAGGTTATACCGTTCTGTTCAAAACCGTAAAAACTTAGTCACTACAATTTTAGGCTATTTATTTTTGTACGCTCCATCCTTGGTCTCTTATTTTATTCTATATTTTTTGTTTTATATTTTTTTGTCTGGCGTACAAAAATCCCAAGTTTTTTACTCCACTGTTGTTTTAAATAAAAGTACTATACAAAACAGCAGTCTTCATATTATTTTTTCCCCCTATGTTTACTTACAATCAGTCACAATGTTAAAACTATTGACAAGTGAAGTGGACAATATTCCACTACTGTTAATTTGGTTTTGATTCTAAGGCATTCACCATGCATTGTCCCATACAAGAGGAAAAATTCCTTCCTGACCCCAGATATGACAGTCAGGATAATCCCTGGATCAGTGGCATCTCCAGAATCTAGTTTTCATAACCTGTAATGTTATATTTATAAAGAAAGGTATCCGGGCCCTTCTTGAACTGGGTTAATGACTCCACCATCACAACCCCTTGTGGCAGAGAGTTCCCAAGTCTCACTGCTTTTACAGTAAAGAACCCTCATCTGTGATGATGGTGAAACCCTTTTTCCTCTAGATACAGAGAATGTCCCATTATTGTTGTTACAGACCATGGTGTAAAAAGCGCATGTTCGAGATCTGTGTACTGCCCTGTTACATATCTGTACATGTTAATTAAATAATTGTCTTTTTCACAGGTATTATCCCAAGATTGGTAGCCTATTTTGCAGGGCTGTGGAGTCGGCAAGCCAAAGCCCCGACTCCGACTCCTCAATTTTCCAAACCTCCGACTCCTGACTCCCTCATACATGGCGCATGTTTAAGTGATAAACTTTACTGTAGTAAAATGGTCACATCAGGCCGTTTATCACCTTATGATACAATAATCAAGCTATTTAGGTAGAACAGACAATGACACGCAAAACAATGTTTTTATCTTTTGAACACTTGTGGGTGGAGATGAAGAAAAAGCTGTATTTGTATCCAAGTCCAGTCTGCACCAACATTGGGAATGTGTAGAAGAGACCTGGGATCAGATTTTGAGATCAGGTTTTGGTCTAGACCTGCTTGAATCTGATCCAGAGTCCAGAAGGATTCATTCAGCATTGAAAACCAAAGGTGGATTTCCCAAATGCTAACAAAATAATACAAATTAACATTTTAGGAGCAAAACAGTAACAATGCAGTTACAGGAAAGAATCTGCAGAACTAAGCAGATGCTAAATACTTGCAAGTCAAATTTATGTATAAGATCGGTAAGATGATTGTATATAAAATTACAGTAGCCTTATGTACAAAGCTGTAGTGGATGGTGAGATATGGAGCCTGAAAGTCACAGGTTCAAACCATTGTTACCCTTTTGTTTCTCAGTGTAAAATATATTTATTGGATATGACTTTAGAACACAAAAAAATGTAAATATGCAAAACACTACAGGAACATCTGTGGAGTCTCTGAATTTCTTCTGAGAAATAGTATTGCCTCCATCAGATCCTGCATACATGGCCTCACATCTGATCTCATTATTTCCAGGCTAGAGAACGGCCTCTCTACACTAACTTGGGTTGGGGGCAAAGCGGTGACCACAGGGGCCACATCTCTAACAATGTCAGGGTATAAGCGATTGCCTCAGCCACAGTCAGTTTTGATGAATGGTTAAACTCTTCTTCTGTGAAAGCAGGTGGAAAATGTTGCTGAAATCTGTTTGTCATGGGAGCAGAATCTTTTCCCCTGGGGCAGCGCTTTGCCTGCTCCATGTCATCAATTACACTCCTCATGTGATGAGGCTGAAGATATGGGAGCAGTAGCACTGGCCGGACCCAATGCCTCTTGCTCTTTGCTCTGCATCGAAGTAACTGGACCAACTTATTATATATTTTGGGAGTCGAGGTCGGTCCATTTTATAACGACTCCGACTCCTGCAAAATAGGCACCGACTCAGACTCCACAGCCCTGCTATTTTGGCACTGCAATCCTCCCATACCCCTACCCACCTTGGTTTCCTCCTCTGCACCTGTCCCAACACTGCACACAATATTTAATATGTTGCCTTATCAGTAATTTGTACAGAAGGAAAACAAAAGTTTATGTCAAGTTAAACTTCAGGTATGTTCACACGATGTACTACGGCGAGTGCGGGGGAGGGGGGGGGGGGCAGCAGCCCGCCGGCCCCATACACATGCATTACTCGTGGCGCGTATTCGCCGCAAATAATTGACATGTCACTTGTCTCCCCGCGCGTACAATGCGATCATATTGTACGAGCGGGGAGAAGAGGCGTAATCCACAGTTCTCTATGAGAGCTATGAATTACCGTAATTATGGGGCGCATTTCTCCACGTATTAAGCGCAGTAAGAGCAAAATACACAGCGAAATGCGCCCCAAAATAAGCCGTGTGAACATAACCTTATTCTGCAGATATACTTTGTTGTTTATGTATTTCTACTTTTTCACAAATGTCCTTTAAAAATTGTTTTTGTGTCACATTCTGAAACCCATATATAGTCAATTTTTTGGCTGATATGGCTTCATGAGGGTATATGATACAAAACCTATTACTGCTTTTTGCAAAAGGGGTAGGTTTGGACAAGATACAAGGGGGACCCACTAATATAAAACCATTTACATAAATGGCCAGCATGAAATGCCACAAAACTCAACTTCTCTCCTCTATCATATAACCCTATACTGTATATATCACAGAGCTCTGCTCCTCTCCCCTATTATATAACCCTACATATCACAGAGCTCAGCTTCTCTCCCTCTATCATATAACCCTATATATAACAGAACTCAGCTTCTCTCTTTTATAATATAACCCTATATATCACAGAGCTCAGCTACTCTACTCCATCAAATAACCCTATATATCACAGAGCTCAGCTTCTCTCCTCTATCATATAACCCTATATATCACAGAGCTCAGCTTCCCTCCTCTAACATATAACTCTATATATCGTAGAGCTCTGCTTCTCTCCTCTATTATATAACCCTATATATCACAGAGCTCAGCTTCTCTCCCTCTATCATATAACCCTATATATCACAGAGCACAGCTTCTCTCCTCTATCATATAACCCTATATATTACAGATCTCAGCTTCTCTCCTCTATCATATAACCCTATATATGACAGAGCTCAGCTTCTCTCCCTCTATTATATAACCCTATATATTACAGAGCTCAGCTTCTCTCCTCTATCCTATAACCCTATATATCACCGACCTCAGATTCTCTATATCATCTAACCCTCTATATCACAGAGCTCAGCTTCTCTCATCTATCATATAACCCTATATATCACATAGCTCAGCCTCTCTCATCGATCATATAACCCTACATATCACAGAGCTCAGCTTCTCTCCTCTATCATATAACCTATATATCAGAGAGCTCCGCTTCTCTCCTCTATTATATAACCCTATATATCACAGAGCTCAGCTTCTTCCCTCTATCATATAACCCTATATATCACAGAGCTCAGCTTCTCTCCTCTATTATATAACCCTATATATTACAGATCTCAGCTTCTCTCCTCTATCATATAACCCTATATATCACAGAGCTCAGCTTCTCTCCTCTATTATATAACCCTATATATTACAGAACTCAGCTTCTCTCATCTATCATATAACCCTATATATCAGAGCTCAACTTCTCTCCTCTAGCATAAACCACCTGACATAAAGAACAGGCCTGAAGATTACGATTGGATCTACTGCCTTTTTGAAGAAATCAAAGGTCTATAACCCGGTGTTGTGTGTGCTGGACTCAAGGAGGGGTGCCTGCTGGGTGTCTCCCCTCCATTTCCTTCCATCCCAGCTTACCATGATTGACAGGTCATTACACAATCAAAAGCTTACTTCAGTACCAGAAGTAATTGAAGATACGGGCCTGTAGCCCTCAGCATTTCTGCTCCTAACCTTTATATCTGGTGAACATCATGTGCATCCAAATCCCCGTGCACAATTATGTCTATGCATATATACACAAATTGATTAATCGACACTAATCAAATGGACAACCATAAATTCAGAACAGAAGTGAAGTCGCAGAAATGTTAAAGGGGTTGTCTCACCACATTGATCCATCTCACCTCAGTCCTGTGTTCTTGGTTTCATTTTGAATTCAGGGGCGTGTTACTTGCTTCCACTAGGCTGCAGTAGAAGCAGTCTGTAGTCAGCAACCAGTGCCGCCTATCATAGGGATCAAACAGGTTGTTAACAACAGCTGGACTATCATGAGGGATCAAACAGGTCTGTAGCTATAGAGACCAATGCTGGCAGCTTATCATGAGAGATCAAATAGGTCTGTAGCTATAGCAACCAGTGCTGCTAGCCTGTCATGAGGGATCCAACAAGTCTGTAGCTATAGCAACCGTGCTGGAAGCTATCTGATGTCAAAAGTTGTAGCTATAGCCCGAGACTGATGCAGCCCATACAAGAGGGGACATCTAGGAATAGGTAGGACACTTTTAATGGACACATATTACAAAGTGACTTGTTTTTGCAAGATCTTTAACATAAAAAGCAAACCTTGTAGTGAGACAACTCCTTTAAAGCAGAGAAGCAGTATGTTATAGACCAAGGGGTTGTTCCCCAAATAAAACTCAATGACATCTGGGGTCAGTGTGGGCAAAAAAAATGGTAAAAAAAAACCCAAACCCTGATACTTTTTCATACTTAGAAAACATACTGATAGGTTCACTTGGAATATGTCAGGGCTACATAAGTAATATAATATGCAACTCATAGCTGTTTTCCCACTTTTCATACATAGTGCAGCATCTTTTATATCACATCTCCGATTGTTCTCCTTTAATAGATTATTGGCACAAGTCGAGGCTTCAGTTCAGGGTTATGCACAACCATGGATCTTCTCAGGCCTATTTTTACACAACAGGTGGCCCCGTATGTGGGGATGAAAATATTTACAACGTGTACCGACAATTAACAAATGTAAGATACTCAAGGCCAGTCCAACATTTCGGTGGCGGTGTAACACTTGCATGTGACGGTATCAGCACATTCATTTTAATTACAACGTTCTCAAATATTGCCCTTGGACCTATTTGCCGAGACATAATTATGAATATACACAACTGACTGCTGAGCAAAAATGTATGAGATTTCCAGGAAATGTTGTGAAAGAGGAGAAGCGACCCCACCGCTGGCTCCATCCGTTTAATGCTGCAAATATAAATAAAGTCAAAATGCATGGGAAATATTTCTGTCGTTTCAGAATCGGGTTAATTACTTTGGATCTGAAAAGAAAACAAGCTTCTCCACGTGAATTCCCACTCCTGCAGACACGCGCTCATCTTAGGCAGCAAGGACACGCTGTTATGTAAGGCTGCAAAGTGGAGCCCTGCCGCCATCTGCTGGAGAACTGCACTACAGGCAGTTCCCGGGTTATGAACGTAATAGGGACTGTAGTTTTGTTCTTAAAGGGGTTTTGCAACGATGTAATGTTGACGTGGGATCCTCCAAAATGGGTATTTAATCACTTTTCTAAATATATGTGATTACAAAAAGTGAAGCCTGTGAGAGCTACAGCATTTCTCAATCCCCCTTAGTTACCTGAAAGCTTGCATTAGACACGACCAGAGGAGCTGACAGGCCGTGCTTGCGTGAAACACTTCTTATCTGATGACAGGGAAAATGAATGAGTTTCAAGGGGATGGGTAGAAAGTGCAGTGTATGAGCCTGTGTCTTGCTGTATAGATAATCAACTGTTGTAAAGTTATTATTTGAGTTAAGTTTTGAGACGCTCCCTTATTCCTCACTCTCTGCTCGCCCCCTCCCTCTCTCCCCTGCAGCCTTCATGACTCAGCATGATTTGTTTATATTCTATTCCCATGTTGATAAGGAGGTAAGTAACTCAGTCCTGGCAAAACCCCTTTAAGTTGAATTTGTATGTAAGTCGGAACAGGTATATTTATTCAATGTAACTCCAGCACAAAATGGGTTTTTTAGTTTTGGATAGTGCAGGGAAGGGTTTTTACATTGGTTTTGCCGTCTGTGCCACTGTTAAGGAGATTTCACCTAATTTTCACCTCATGTGCTGCTGTGGCATGCTGGAACTTGTCATTCCACAGCTACTCTCTGCTGTGGAACATGGAACTACAGATGCCAGCATGCCCCATAAGTCTCCGTTTGTAACTAGGAGACAGATGTAAGTCGGAAAAGTGTAAGTCGGGGACTGCCTGTATATGGCCAGAGGAGGAATGGAGTCACAAATCCCAGCTACTACCGACCGCACGGCAGGAATCTGCAGCACAGTGTTACTAGGACATGGACTCCTTAATAAAAGATACATTATGATAATCAGGCAATGGAATTGTGAGTCATAATCAGGGCTGTGGAGTCGGCAAGCCGAAGCCCCGACTCCTCAATTTCCCAAACCTCCGACTCCTGACTCCGACTCCCGACTCCCTCATACACGGCGCATGTTTAAGTGATAACTTTACTGTATCAGACTTTTTATCACCTTATGATACAATAATCAAGCTATTTAGGTAGAACAGACACTGACAGGCAAAAGGGTAACAATGTCTTGATCTTTTGAACACTTGTGGACAGAGTTGAAGAAAAAGCTGTATTTGTATCCAAGTCCAGTATTCACCAACATTGGGATTGTGTAGAAGAAACCTGGGATCAGATTTTGGTCAAGATATGCTTGAATCTGATTCAGAGCCCAGAAGGATTCAGGCAGCATTGAAAGCCAAAGGTGGATTTCCCAAATACTAACAAAATAATAAAAATTAAGATTTAGATTTTTAGGAGCAGAACAGTAACAATGCATTTACAGGAAAGAATCTGTAGAACTAAGCAGATGCTAAATACTTGCAAGGCCAATTTATGTATAAGATGTAAGATGACTGTATATAAAATTACAGTAGGCTCATGTAAAGCTGTAGTGGAGGGTGAGATATGGAGCCTGAAAGCCACAAGTTAAAAACATTGTTACCATTTTGCTTGTCAGTGTAAAATATATTTATTGGACATAACTTTAGGACACAAAAAAATTGTCAATATGCAAAACACTACAGGAACATTTGGGGAGCCTCTGAATTTGTTCTGAGAAATAGTATCGCCTCCATCAGATCCTGCATACATGACCTCACATCTGACCTCATGATTTCCAGGCTAGAGAACGGCCTCTCTACACTAACTTGGGTTGGGGGCAAAATCTCTAACAATGTCAGGGTATAAAGGAATTGCCTCAGCCACAGTCAGTTTTGATGAATGGTTGAGCTCTTCGACTTCTTTGAAAGCAGGTGAAACATTCTGCTGAAATCTGTTTGCCATGGAGCAGAATCTTTTCCCCTGGGGGCAGCGCTTTGCCTGCTCCATGTCATCAATTACACTCCTCATGTGATGAGGCTGAAGATATGGGAGCAGTAGCACTGGCCGGACCCAATTCCTCTTGCTCTTTGCACTGCATCAAACTAACTGGACCAACTAATTACATATTTTGGGAGTCGGACCCTTTTATGATGACTCCGACTCCGACTCCACGAATCTGACTCCACAGCCCTGGTCATAATAGCGGATAGGCAACAGGTATAGCACTGAGTGTTCACAGTCTATGGGGGAACTTTACTTAAAGCGCTTCTCTCACCACAGTTGACTTTAACCCCTTAAGCCGAACGCCTGAAAAGTACTTAAAGGGGTTGTCTCACTACACTGATTCATCTTACCTCAGTCCTGTTTTCTTGGTTTCATTTTGAATTCAGGGGTGTGTTTACTGGCTTCCACTAGGCAACAGTAGAAGCCAGGTCTGTAGCTATAGCAACCCGGGCTGGCAGCCTATCAGGAGAGAGTAAACAGGTCTGTAGCTATAGCGACCTGAGCAGCTGATGCAGCCCATACAAGAGGGATTACCTAGGAATAGGTAAGACAATGTTAATGGACACATATTGCAAAGTGACTTGTTTTTGCAAGATCTTTAACATAAAAAGCAAACCTTGTAGTGAGACAACCCCTTTAATGACCAGTACATTTTTTTCGTTTTTGCCTTCTTGCGTTTCAACAGTCGTAAATTTTGTATTTTTATTTTTTCAATGACGCAGTTGTATGAGGCCTCGTTTTATTTTGGACAAGTTGTAATTTTTTAGGGCATAGCTTAAGTTCACTTATAAATTATTACAGATTTTTTTTTTTAATTTCCTTTGGATTTTTTACACCATTCACACTTAACTTGTTACATTAATTCTAGAGGTTATGACCAGGGCTGTGGAGTCGGCAAGCCAAAGCCCCGACTCCCGACTCCGACTCCTCAATTTCCCAAACCTCCGACTCCCGACTCCGACTCCTGACTCCCTAATACACGGCACATGTTTAATTGATAACTTTACTGTAGTAAAATGGTCCCATCAGGCTGTTTATCACCTTATGATACAATAATCAAGCTATTTAGGTAGAACAGACACTGACAAACAAAAGAGTAACAATGTTTTGAACACTTGTGGTAGAGTTGAAGAAAAAGCTGTATTTGTATCCAAGTCCAGTCTGCACCAAAAATTGGGAAAGTGTAGAAGAGACCTGGATCAGTTTTTGGGTTAAGATGCTTGAATCTGATTCAGAGCCCAAAGGATTCAGGAAGTATTAAAAACCAAAGGTGGTTTCCCAAATACTAACAAAATAAGACAAATTAACATTTTTGATTTTTAGGAGCAGAACAGTAACAATGCAGTTACAGGGAAAAAATCTGAGAAAATAAGCAGATGCTAAATACTTGCAAGTCAAATTTATGTAAAATAGGTAAGATGACGTTATAAAATTACAGTAGCCTCATGTACAAAGCTGTAGTGATGGTGAATATGGAGCCTGAAAGTCACAAAAGTTTAAAACATTGTTACCATTTTGCTTGTCAGTGTAAAATATATTTATTGGATCTGACTTTAGAACACAAAAAAATGTAAATATGCAAAACACTGCAGGAACATCTGTGGAGTCTCTGAATTTCTTCTGAGAAATATTATTGCCTCCATCAGACCCTGCATACATGGCCTCACATCTGATCTCATTATTTCCAGGCTAGAGAATGGCCTCTCTACACTAACTTGGCGGCAACGCGGTGACCACAGGGGCAACATCTCTAACAATGTCAGGGTATAAAGGAACTGCCTCAGCCACAGTCAGTTTTGATGAATGGTTGGACTCTTCTACTTCTTTGAAAGCAGATGAAAAATGTTGTTGAAATCTGTTTGCCCTGGGAGTGGAATTTTTCCCCCTGGGGCAGCGCTCATCAATTACACTCCTCATGTGATGAGGCTGAAGATATGGGAGCAGTAGCACTGGCCGGACCCAATGCCTCTTGCTCTTTGCATCGAACTAACTGGACCAACTTATTATATATTTTGGGAGTCGGAGTCGGTCCCTTTAATGACGACTCCGACTCCACAGCCCTGGTTATGACAGTCATGTGGATACCTAATATGTGTAGGTTTTTTGTGTGTGTAATGTATGTACAATTATTTATTAAATATTTTTATTTTATTATTTTATGTATTTTTTCCTACACTTTATGTTTTTTACTTTTTTTTAATAGTCCCATGAAGTGATAACTATTTTACAATTTTTTTTACACTTAGTAATGTATTAGCATTCCAAAAGGTGTGAAGATTTTCTTCAGTTTGCCCAGAAAAAACCTCCTTTAAATGGACTGTAATGGACGTCTTTTTCGTTGAAGATTTATTACAAATAGCAATTGGAATACGCGTTTCGTGTGTAGACCACACTTCCTCAGTTCCATATGTACCCCGTGAAGCAGGCATACGGAGCAAAACGGACAGATGGCTGCGGACAACCGTGCTTCTTCGGTTCCAAATATTTGGATGCTTAAAAAAGTCTTGTGCCTTCCTTTGCACAACACTAGAAGGTTAGTGCTTAAAATAAGTACTAGTGGTTTTTATTCAAAAGTCGCAATATTGCGCTAGGGAGCGCTGTCTCGTTTTTGTTTTTTCTCTTGCTAATGTATTAGCATATTCATATATGCGAATACATTATAATCTGTGTCAGTCTGACACAGGCAGCAATCAGAGGCGCACACAGTGTGCCCTGATCCCTGGCTTCTTACACAGACAGACCTGGGGCTACTCTAGGTCCCCTTGGCTGACTGTGCAGCCGTTCCCCAGGCTCTGTCGGGTCATCGGGAGTGGGGGAATGCCCTTTGATTACACTCCAGTCACGAACTGCGGCAATCAAAGGGTTAAGCGCCAGGGAGCAGAGGTTTCCCCCACTCCCCAGCACTTACAGAGGCTGCGCTGGGAACAGGGATGTGAAGTACAGCACTGCCGGGCGCCGCAAACCCCGATGTCTGCAGTGACGCTTAAAGATGTCGCTGTAGACAGACGACCTGCACGTCAAAAGTCGGCGGGCGGGCGTTAAGGGGTTAAACATGTAGGGAAAGGTAAATGAAGACTATTACCAAATACATTGTTCTTTTGCTTTCTTTCAGAGCTAGAGCTGTAGTTCTCTCTTTTTGCTGTACACAAGATTCCTAAGTTACTGACCAAGTCTCTCTAGCCCTAGCAGCAATGGCAAGATGGCCAGGATGGTCCCTTCCTGCTGTGTCTTATCAGCAGCACATGAACTTGTTGACATTTCTTACTAACAAACTTTAATCCTTTGGAGCTCTGTAGTTTTGTGCCCTGCTGTTATAATCCCTCCATCACCAATGTCCTTTTAACAGGCTCAGCTAGAATATCTAAGTTGATATGTCAGTCACTGCTGTAGCACCAACCACAGCCTGAACAGGAAGTAAAAGCCTATGGCCATGTTCACACGGCTTATAATGGGATATATTTCACCCCGTATTTCGCGCCGTACTGCGCAAAATAAGGGGCGAGATACGTCCCAGTCATTCCGGTAATCCACAGTTCTCATAGAGAACTATGGATTACGTCTCCCCTCACCGCTCGGACAATATGCCAAGCGGGGAGAGAAGTGACATGTCATTTATTCACGACGTATACGTGCCGAGAACAATGAATGTCTATGGGGCCGGCGGGCCCCTCGCCCCGCCCCCGTACACACGGCGTAATTGCGAGGCGAAATACGTCCCGCAATTACATTGTGTGAACATGGCCTAAAGCAAAAACATGCAACTTCTTGCTGTTCTGCACTTGTCCTACGCTTTTTAAAAGCGAGGGGGTGTAAACCCAGAGACAGAAACATTTACCAGAACTTACAGCATAAATTGGTGTGAATTATGATGTTTATCTTCCCCTGCTTATAGACAACATAGATTTGATTTTCTGGGACAAGTAACATATACGACTAATTTATTAGGAGTTGTGCGCCTCTTAATAAATTTGGCACATTATGCTCCATTGTACTTAGCATTAAGACTGGCCTATGCATAGTTGGTCTTAGTAAGTGACCTCCAAAGACCTAGAATTAATTAAAAAAAAATAATAATAATGGGTAAATTATAGCCAATTTTATTATCCAATTTTGGCATTTAGGGTATGTTCACACGATGTACTGCGGCGCATACAGTACATCATGTATTTCGGAAGCTCGCGCTAATAAGCATGTACTCCCGGGGCGGCGCGGGGGGGCCGGCAGCCCGCCGGCCCCATTGACATTCGTTACTCGCGGCACATATGCCCCCGAAAAATTGACAGTCCCTTTCCCCCTGCGTACAATACAATCGTATTTACGGGGGGTGAGGGGGAGTAATCCATATTTCTTTGAAAACCCCAAGGGATTACCGTAATTTCATGGCATGTCGTCTGATTAAGCGCAAATACCGGCGAAATGGCCCCAAAAATTTTTAAACCCGGGAAATACCCTTATGGTGTTTCAACAGGCTTTCACATAACTTTGAGTCTCCCCTTATGGGGCTCCTAACGACCAGGAGAACTATAGTGGATGACCCACATTCGCATATTGGGCATTAGCAATAAAAATTCACACCGAAATCAATGGGGAGATGGTCACACGCGAGTCCTTTAACCCCTTAACGACCGCGCCCGCTTTTGCGGCGCCGGGTGCGGTTTTTCGTCTGCAGCGACTCTTTTGACGTCGCTGCAGACACGGGTTTGCGGCCCCGGTGCCGCACTCGCGGGGATCGGGGCAACACCCCCCTCCCAAGCAGTCCCACATCGGGAGCGGAGGAAACCCCGAAACCCCATGTTTTAACCCTTTGATTGGGGGGTGCGTTACCGCAGCGCAATAAAAGGGATCCCCTGCCCCGTGGGGTGATCGGAACCCCCCGTACCCACAGACCCGGGAACGGTTTGCACAGTCAGCCGGGACCTACGTGGCCCCAGATTTTGTCTGTGTATGAACCAGGATTAGGACGCCTTTTTGTCCTAATCACTCCTGTGTCAACTGCACAATTACATGTTTAGCATAATGAATTGCAAAAAATACAAGTGTAAAAAAAAATTTAAAAAATGTTAAACATTCCCCTTCAGGGAGTCCAAAAAAAAAAATAAAAAAAAAAAATAAAAAATGTAAAAAAAAAAAAATAAAAAAAATAAAAATAAAATAAAGATAAATATTTTAAAAAAAAAAAATTTTACAAAATTACACGCACAAAAAACCCACACATATTTGGTATCCACACACCATAAAAACCTGTAGAATTTAAACAAAAGTTATTAAGTGAAATGTTAATGGGGTAAAAAAAAAAAATGAAAAAAAAAAAAAATTTTTTGAATAAATAAAAAAAAACTGCAATATTTTTAAGTGTACTTAAACAATTCCCCTTTAAAAAACAACTTGCTTGAATAAAACGGGGCCCATCCCAAATGATCTTGAAAAATAAAAAAGTTTCAACTGTTTAAATGCAAGGACCAAACAAAAAAAGTTCTGGTTCATTAACACTTTCAGGCGTTCGCTTAAGGGTTAAAAGGACTTGTGGGTCGTTCCGACATCCCCATCTTTTAAAAATTTTGTTTTTTATTGCGATATCAATTTGGGAGCATCTTCTGTGTTTTGCTGTTCCCCTGTTATTCCTTCTAGAAATATATGACGGAATCTGACAGATGGGCGTTACTATCCCACTTCTAAGAGGAGCGGCGAGTCCCTGCACACACTGCCGTCACCTGTTGACAAATGTCATACTGGGAAGAGAACAACCCAATTGGAAAAACCCAAACAACAGATTCATTTTAAAATTCTACAGAAGGGAAACAAGGATCAGCACAACACAGGGTTATAAGACAAATCTCCAAAATTTTAGTGTTTACTACAATAGACAAATCACAAGACACTACTGTTCCTTTCAGGCAAGTGTCCCAGAGGACAGGCCATATATGCACAATTTGGGATTACCACTTTAGTATTAAGAGTCTTTAAATACATGGGGACAGAATAAGCACCTACAAGTTACCCAGTTACATCAGATCATGAATAACACAAGCACTCACTTGTATAGGACAGGCCTATCCTGCAGAGCCTCCATGGCCTGAGACAGAATAGGAAAAATCGACGATTCCTGGTCAGCTTCTCATCATCTTCAAGATCAAACAAAGAAAACAAGGAAAAAAGTAAACACCAAAAACATACAGCCCAAAGGGGAAAAAAAACTGACCTGGCGGCACCCACAGCTTCCCCATTCATTTCTCACCAATAGTGTTTGTCCTGGTGCCTGATATGCTAATAAGCCCTTAGACTGTCAACTGGGCGGTCTCCAGTGCTCTGTAGTCAACTCTGAGAGCCCTTAAAGAGAACCTGTCACATAGATGATGCCCCCCTTGCTGAGGACAGCACAAGCTAGTGTCAGACCTGCTGTTCCCAGCGCTGTGTCCCTTATTCTGTAAGATGCTGGAGTTTTTAATGCTCAAATCTGCAGTTTTCAGGCAGAAAAGACTCCAGCCAATTTATGAGCAGGTGTTAGCCCCGCCCACCCAAAGCTATCCCCACCCACCTGACAGTTATTCACGTTTCTACATATTTAAAGTAACAGGTTAATTAGTTGTGAGGTGGGCAGAGTTAGGATTTATTCAATTTTGAAGTTTTACTTGGATCCACTATTTTTGGGTCCACTATTTTTGGGTCCACTATTTTTCAAAAGTCGTATACGTGGGGCTTGGTGAACCCCGTTATTGGAACCAGCTATACGAAGCTGTCAGCACAAGTATTGGTACTGGTCTAATTTGTATTAATATAGGTGGGCGGATCATGACTTAAACGGACTCTTTTCATGACTCTTTTCTGCCTGAAAACTGCACATTTGAGCATTAAAAACTCCAGCATCTTACAGAATAAGGGACACAGTGCTGGAAACAGCAGGTCTGTCACTAGCTTGTGCTGTCCTCAGGAAGGGGGGCATAATCCATGTGACAGGTTCTCTAACTTCTGTTAACTGAGATAAATGCCCCTTTGAGAGTCCATCGGCAACTGCATAGAAAGTCAAGGGGCGGTCTCCACTACTGATTTGTCAACTGGGCGTGAACCGGAGAGTCGTATCCGTTACAAACAGAATAGTGTAGTCTGCCTAGTAGACAGTCATAGGGCTTATTAGCGACTATCCGTGAAGGCTGCAAAAATGACCTCACAGGTCATTATCACAGAAAGCATGATGGTGGCAGTGTGAACAGAGCCTTAAAGTGATCAGTCTTGGCTACGCTGATCTATGGTTAAGCCCTTACAAATAATTAAGTGATATGACAGCGACAGGTCATCACTTTATTATTGGATAGGAAAACTCCTTCAAGTTCTGAGAAACAATGAGGAGAAGAAAAAAAACTACAGAGAAGACCTGAGAAGACATCCTCCTCCCTCTCAGCTCCTTGTATTCTCTGCCAGAAGAACGTTACACCTCCGGTTCAAGGGCTGAATGTTTGCTTCCAGCTCCTTCCTCCAGTTCAGACAGAGCAGAATTGCCACAGATTTGTGTTGAGGATTTTGCACCACCTGCCGCAAATTACAGTATAATACACATGAATGTCGTCTAGAAACCGCATCTAGAGGAAAGAACCAGAACCTCAGCATGCCCACTGCTGGGTGAACATCTTATGGATATCACTCTTTTTAATGTACAGGATGCAAATTACAGCAAATATGCAGCAATATCCACGGAACATAATTACATTTTATGCAGACTCTAGGGAAAAGAGCTAGATCTCTGGCACCACCTATCGGAAATAGCACTCCTTAACGTCACATTTAAGTCATTAATTAGAGAGTCTGAAACTTAAAGGGGTTGTCTCACTACAAGGATTGCTTTTTATGTTAAACATCTTGCAAAAGCAAGTTACTTTGCAATATATGTCCATTAACAGTATCCTACCTATTCCTAGATATACCCTCTTGTATGGGCTGCATCAGCTCCTCAGGTCGCTATAGCTACAGACCTGTTTGATCTCTCATGATAGGCTGCCAGCACTGGTTTCTATGGCTACAGACCTGGCTTCTACTGCAGCCTAGTGACCAGTAAACACGCCCCTGAATTCAAAATGAAACCAAGAGAATAGGACTGAAGTAAGATGAATCAATGTAGTGAGACAACCCCTTTAAAGGAGTTATACACACAGCCTGAAATGATGAAACAAATGTGAGAAATGCACTTTGCTCCCCCCTCTGTTATCAGGCAGGAGGTAGAGGGGGAGCAGAGTGCATTTCTCACATTTGTTTCATCAGTTCAGGTTTGGGTTTTGAAAAACTGCTTTACACCAATACAGGTGTTCTGGTTAAAAAGAGCGTTTGGATGGAGGTGACAACTCTGCAGGGATGAGAACTGACCATTGCAGGAGGTCTGCAGAGCTGTGACATCCTCTCCCTTCCACTGCTCACTCAAAATGATGATGTTACCAGTCTTCAGTGAGGGAAGACCCGTCTACTGAGAGGAGAGACCCGCCTACTGAAAGGAGAGACTCTCCGCTTGATTTGAAGCTGTAAGAAAGAGAGAAAGCTTAAAGGGGTTGTCTCACTACATTGATTCATCTTACTTCAGTCCTGTTTTTTTGGTTTCATTTTGAATTCAGGGGCGTGTTTACCCGCTTCCACTGGCCCTGCAGTAGAAGCCAGCTCCGTAAGCTATAGCAACCAATGCTGGCAGGCTATCAGAAGAGATCAAACAGGTCTGTAGCTATAGTGACCTGAGGAGCTGATGCAGCCCATACAATAGGTAGGATAAGATTAATGGACAAATATTGCAAAGTGACTTGTTATAGCAGGACCGTTAACATAAAAAGCAATCCTTGAAGTGAGACAACCCCTTTAAAGGGGTTATATTATTACATGCTTTCGCAGACTTGAGCTGTTTCTATCTGTTACAGCTTCAAACACAGGGACGAGTCTCTCCTCCCAGCAGGCATGTCTCTCCTCCCAGTAGGCGGGTCTCCCCTCACTGAAGAGTTGTGACATCATTATTCTGTGTGAAGCAGTGGAAGGGAGAGGATGTCACATGTGGCTCTGCAGACCTCATGCAATGGACTCATGTCTGTAGAGCTGTCACCTCACTCCCAAGCTGCACAAGCTCCTTGTAACCAGAACACCTGCTTTGCTGTAAACAGTTATACATACAGCCTAAACTGATGAAACAAATGTGAGAAATGCACTCTGCTCCCCTCTCTGTTATCAGGAAGGAGGTAAGGGCAGACTGTATAAGGCTGTGTTAGATGGGGTGAGCAGTGTATAAGACCGTGTTATATGGGTGATGGGAGCAGACTATATCAGGCTGTGTTATATGGGGGAGAGAGTCAATCTAGCAACTAGAGACTCAGTAATTGCTCAGATCCTTTACATAGAGCCATCACTGGGAGATGAGTATAGAGAGAAGCTGAGACAGCCTTTATTGTATAGTCACAGCCATCACAGGCAGCTTGTTTCACTTTTATTTTCCACAGCTCAGAGGGGAGTAACCACAGAGTGCAGACAGCCAATCACAGTGCAGGGGCGTGTCCCATCCAGGGGCGTTTCCAAACAGGCTGAATGACATCAGTCTACCAATCACAGAAAATGGGGTGTGTCCCGTCTACCTGCTGCAGAAATAGCTATAGATGCACAAATTAGTTTATATCTGCTATACTAAATGATTTAGGTAATGCAAACCAAACTGCTTATTTTTACTGTCTCCTTCATTAGAGATATGATCTTTATAGCGAGAAAACCCCTTTAAGATGCCCACGAAAGCAAGTAATGAGAAAACCCTTTTAACTAGGGATCTCCTTGCCGGAGAGAGCCTTTCAATAGGTGAAACCTAGATATTTTCCCTCAAGTTTATTTGCATATTGTATTTTCCCATGGAGCACTGCAAGGCCTATAAGTCTCCATACACTGCTAAAGTGCTCTTCTCAAATAAAACTTTACCCCACTGAGACTGACTGTTCTTTTAATTTGGAGCAATAATAGAAGCTGGCACACTAGATATCCCATGGTCTCCTACACAGAAGTTTTGGACCCTCATGCGAGAATTGCTGTATGTTGACCCCCCCATTCGCCTCCTCATCCTATCAGTCTAAATATTTCTGAAACCTAAATAATTTTCTGCTGCACCCTCACAATTCGACCTTCCTAATGTGGCGCGATCATTGGTAGACTACACCAGTACAGTATATTCTGCCAGACTGTGCACTCTGAAAACGAATCATTGCTTTGATACAGCGAACAAAACACTTACTTTGTGCCCAGCGATACAAGCGCTCGTATGACGTTTCTTGGAGTAAAGCCATCTGCTCCATAATTTCCAGCCTGACAAAAGAACAGCATTACCCCTGTTATATACAAGTAAGCCACTCCAGATGAAATAAATCCTTTAACCCTCAACGAGCCCTCATTATTCCACTTACCCAAGTAATTACACTGTATGATAATACTCCACTTGTAGTATACACAGGAATTATTCTCTAATGGCAGAAACCAAAGGTTTCTTTCCTACCATTGTGCAGAAATGCTTATTTTCCTGCTCTTTATATAGCTTGAATACATAAATTAATACCCAGCTGAATGTAGCAATAAGATCAAATTTTAAACTTACCACAGTCCGCAAAGGAGCGTTTTAATGCCAACCAAGGGGCAGAATTTTGCATTTAAGGGGTTTTTGGCCCAATTAACCCCTTAAGGACCTTGGGTTTTTATTTTTTTTTGTTTTTGACATGTTTGTTTTTTCCTCCCCGCCATCTAAGGGCTTGTTCACACGACGTTTTTGTGATCCGTTTTACGGATCCGCAAAACGGATCTAACAATTGTCAGTGGGATTAACATTGCTTTCAATGGCAAAAGCGCATCGCGTTCACACGGTGATTGGCGATGCGCTTTTCGGATCCTTTTTAAAAATTTGACATTTTAATTTCTTTGCGTTTTACGCAAGAAAAAACCCCCATGGGAAATAATGGAGTGCGTTTGGGGCATCCCGAAAGCGGATGCAAAAGCGCAGCATATTTTTTGGGGGGCGTTTTGGACCCGCTTTCACCCAAAAAAAGCATCTTTAAAACGCATTGGATTTAAATTAAATATAAAATTTGAAAAAAATTTTGATTATATTTAGTTTATAAATGTATTTTAAATTATATTTTAAAATTAAAATGAAATATAAATGTAAAAATTTATTATATAAATGTTATAATATTTTTTTAAAATATTATACATATATATATATAAAATACTTTTGTAAGTTTTTTAAAAATATAATAAAATGTAAAAATTTTTAAAAATTAAAAAATAGTAAATAAATTATATTTATATAAATATAAAATATATAATATTAAAAAATATATTTTTTTTTTTTATAAATATTTTTTTTATAAATGATTTATTTAAAAATGATTTATTTTATAAATGTTTGTTTATATATGTTTTAGTTTATAAATGATTTTTAAATAATCATTTTCAGGGGGGGGTTTGAAAACTATTGGGGTTTTAAAAAAAAAAAGGGGGTTACGGGTTCTAAAAATCAAGGTGTATGTACATTGATTGACCAGGAAAAAAAGGTTTTTTTTTTTTGGTCATTGAAGGTTATATTTATTTAAATTGCAGTTTGATAGTTGTTTTTAAATAAAGCATTGAAAAAACGGTCCAAAAAACGGATTCCAAAAAACGGATCCGTAAAACCTGCAAAACCATCTAATACCATCCAAAAAAAGGATAAAACTGTTGCTTTTCTGGATCCCTTTTTGGATGCAGTTTGCACCCTTTTCGCGGGTTTAAAAACGGATCCGTAAAACGCATCCAAAACGGATCCAAAACGTAGTGTGAACAAGCCCTCAGAGCCATAATTTTTTTTATTTTTCCATCTACATAGAGATCTAAGGGCTTTTATTTTGCGAAACGAGATGTACTTTCCAATGGTATCATTCACCATACCAAAATATACAGGGGAAACCTCAAAAAAAAAAAAAAAAAAAAATGAAAAAAAATGTGAAAAAACGTAATTGTACCACGTTTGCAGGTTTTAATTTCTTTTTTAAGGCCGTTCACTCTCCGGTAAAAATGATGTATTATCTGTATTCTACAGGTTGATACGCATCCACCAATATCAAACATGTAGGGTTTCCCTTATGTTTTGTTACCGTAAAAAATTCCAAACATTTTCTAAATTTGCGCGGTGGCGCCATTTTGTGTGACCAATAACTTTTTGGTACTAACGCCTACAGACTTGAGTGAGGAAGCATTTTTTGCAGACAGACGTGTACTTTTTACTGCTAAAATTTTGGAATGAATGCAACTTTTATAATTACATTTATTCCAATTTTTAGGGGAGGCTATATTACCAAAAAAAAAAAAAAAAACAATTTTGGCGTTTGGAATTTTTATTTTCTACGGTGTTCAGCGTATGGGATAAATTATTATATTTTAGTAGATCAGACTTTTTTGGACGCGGCGATAACAAATATGGGGAACTTTATTATATTCTTTCTTACATTTGTAAAATGGCGAAAGGGGGTGATTTTTTTTTTTTGCACATTAAAGGGGTTGTCTCACTACACTGATTCGTCCAGTTTATTTGGTTTCACTTTGAATTCAGGGGCGTGTTTACTGGCTTCTAATGGTTGGCAGTAGAAGCCAGGTCTGTAGCTATAGCAACCAGTGCTGGAAGCCTATCATGTGAGATTGAACAGGTCTGTAGCTATAGAGACCTGAGGAACTGAAGCAACCCATACAAGAGGGGATTTTTAGGGAAAGGTAGGACACTGTTAGTGGAGACACATTGCAAAGTGACTTGCTTTCTCAAGATCTTTAATATAAAAAGCAATCCTTGTAGTGAGACAACCCCTTTAAAACCCTTTTTTTTTCCTTCAGCTTTGAGTCCCCTTAGGGCACTTCACCACTAGGGGGCGTGATAGTTTCTACAGCCAAATGCATTCTATAGACAATGGATTAGGGTGTACCAATATGGCAGTTTCCCCACTTCCTATAGGGTTATATGAAAGAGGAGAGAAGCTGAGCTCTGTGATATATAGGGTTATATGATACAGGAGAGAAGCTGAGCTCTGTGATATATAGGGTTTATATCATAGAGGAGAGAAGCTGAGCTCTGGATATATAGGTTTTTATGATAGAGGTGAGGAGCTGAGCTCTGTGATATATAGTTTTATATTATAGAGGAAAGAAGCTGAGCTCTGTGATATATAGGGTTATATGATAGAGGAGAGATGCTGAACTCTGTGTTATATAGATTTATATGATTGCGGAGAGTACTGTGATATATAGGGTTGTATGATTGAGGAGAGAAGCTGAGCTCTGTGATGTATAGGGTTATATGATAGAGGAGAGAAGTTGAGCTCTGTGATATATAGGGTTATATGATAGAGGAGAGAAGCTGAGCTCTGTTATATATAGGGTTATATAATTTAACCTATTACTTGGAATAGATAGAAAACTGTGCATAACTGGCATGTTAGTGGGGCTAACACCTGCTCATGAATAATCTGGACTCTTTTCTGGCTGCAAACTGCTATATTTGAGCACTAAATACTCTAAAACTATAACATCTTGCAGAATAAGGGACACAGCGCTGGGAACAGCAGGTCTGACTCTAGCTTGTGCTGCCCTCAGCAAGGAGGCATAATCCATGTGACAGGTTCCCTTTAAAGAGGTTCCCTCACAATAGACGTTGATGGCATATTGATAGGATATGCCAAAAACATCTGATAAATGAGGGTCCGCCCTTCTGACCCGCACTTATCTCGAGAACAAGCCCCAAAACCTTTCAGTTTTTAACAGAGAGGTGGTCTGGACTCTCCCAAGCATTGATTTTAATAGGGAAGTCCCAACCACTGAAACCAAGAGGTTTAAGGCCTTGTTTTTGAGATAGATGCAGGCACTACCTGTGGGACACATAACTATCATACATTGATGGAACATCCTATCGATATGCCATCAGTGTCAATAGTGGAAATACCCCTTTAAATATCCACATGCAAGCAACATCTGGCACTGTATGTTTATCACTTACCCTGCAGTTTGCTGGTTTGTTCGCAGAAGTAGTTTTACATCGTTGTGAATTTGCTTAACTTTTGTCAGTACCTTGAAAAAATCCTTGAAATGAAGAAAACATATGTATTTTCACAAACATGAATAGGTGCAATAAGGGTTCATTAAAGTGGTTCTCTAGCCTAAAGAATCAGTCAAGACCAGGACAGAGAAAGATATATCCTTAAAGGGGTTTTATCGTTTCATCATTTGGCAGCCATTTATACTGGTTGCTAAGCAGAGCTTGTGAAATGGAGGGGCGTGTTTCTCCTCCCAGCAGGGCGATTCTTCACTCTCTGCAGACAAGGCCCAAAGTGTGCACATGAGGATTCATTCTGTGTGAGGGGGGGAGGGTGGGAGGGAGGGGTTCTCAGCTGTCGGAGACAGCATACGTCGAACCTACCACTGATTGCTGTCAGTGAAAAGAGCAAACCCCACACGCATACGTCAAATCTACCACTGATTGCTCAGTGAAAAGAGCAAACCCCGCACGCATAACGTCGAACCTACCACCGACTGCTGTCAGTGAAAAGAGCAAACCCCGCACTCATACGTTGAACCTACCACCGACTGCTGTCAGTGAAAAGAGCAAACCCCGCACGCATACGTCGAACCTACCACCAACTGCTGTCAGTGAAAAGAGCAAACCCGCATGCACACGTCGAACCTACCACCGACGGGCTGTCATGAAAAGACCCCCAAAAAAATCCCCCCCCCTGTTTCGGCATAAACCCGTTCGAACCTACCATGATTTTTCTCCCTTTTTTTTTCCTCTCTTTGTCCCTGCCGCCCCCCAATACACAACCGCCCTCCTGTTTCCTCCCTCTGTTTGCCCCGTTCCCGTTTTACGCCCCAGGGCGGGAAAACCTTTGGGCGTAACCCACCGAAGTTTCCCCAACTTCTTACCAAGCGTAAACAAAAAAAACCCCTTTCCTCAAACCAACACTTTGGGGCTTAGGTAACTAAGGAACTACAAGCTTACATTTTTGACCCCCTCATTTTCAACTATGATCTTTAAAGTGATAAAACCCCTTTAATTCTATACTTGGGTGCCAATTTGTTAACCAAAAGTGGACAAGACGATAACTTTAAATCTGTGGGGACCAGCTAAGAAAAACCGGCACAAATCACTTCATTTAAGAAAGGCCCAATAACGTGGGGCCAGCGGCCCCCAAATAAAAAACCCTCGAAAGGAAAGGAGAAAATTCAGGGTTTTTTATATTACAAACACCAAGTGCTAATTTGTACGGTTACAAATTTAATATGTTAAAAAAAATGTATGCATTTAACAAGGAATTTTTCTCCTTACCTCTGTTAAGGGTCCTTCTTTATTTCCTCAAGATATTTTTTCATTTCAAACCCCCAAAAATTGAAAGGGCTGGAAAACTTTCTGGGAAAGGGAAAAAAAAATTTGTTAAAAAAAACCCTTTGGGGTTTGGAAAAAGTTTAATAAAAAATTAAATTAAGGAAAAAAAGAAAAATTGAAAATTGTAGTAAAATAAAGGGGCAGTCCCCCTAACAAGTTCCCGACTTTCATCTGTCCCCCTAGTTAAAAACGAGACTTGTGGGGCAATGTTTGGCACTTGTATTCCACAGAAATTTGAACTGTGGAACAACAAATCCAGCCACAGCAGCAAAATGGGTTTGAAAAAGGTAACTTTTAAACCCGGGGGTACAACCGTAAACAATTTTAAAAAACCCCTTTCCCCTGCACAACCTAAAAAAAAAAAAAAAAAAAAAAATTTTTTTGCGGGGAAGTTACATTTAAAAAATATTCCAACTTACATAAAAATTTCCCAACTTAAGAAAAAACCCTTTGGGTCCCTTTCCTGTTTTTAATCCGGGTACTGACAAGAATAGAAAAAAGTAGAGACAGACAGAACAGAAGAAGAGAAAAAAGAGAAGAGGGGAACAAACAATACAAAAAGAGAGAAGAGAGAAAAGATACGAAAAGAGAGGAAAAACAAAGATACAGAGAGAGAAAAAACAGTTTACGGGAAGAGAGAGAAAAAATACAGAGAGGAGAGAAGAAACAAAAGAAAGAGGAGGAAAAATTTTACAAGGAGAGAAATACAAAAATTAACAGAAAAAGGGGGAAAAAACAGGGAAAACCAGAAAAAAAACAAAATTCAAAAGAGAGAAAACCCAATAACCAGGAAAAAAAACCCCAATAAAAAGGGAGAAGGGGTAAAACTTTACAAGTTTTTTTAGGGGGACATCAGGGGAAATTAAAAATTTCCAAATTTTCCATAAAGAGAAAAAAGACAAAAAAAAATTTAAAAAGGGGAGGCCAAAAAAAAAAAGAAACAAAAAAAAATCCCAAAGGGAAAACCCAAATTACCAAGAGGGAAAAGAGACCCCCCCAATTTTACAAAAGGGGAAAACCAAGTTTTAACCAAAGAGAAAAGGAGAAAACCCCCCAAAAGGATAAAGAAAAAAAAATTAAAAAAAAGGAAGAAAACAATCGGGAAAAGGGAGAAATCAGGGAGAGGGGACAAATATTTTAGAAGGGACGGGTTTTTAAACAAAAAAAAATTTCCCAGAAAAAAAAAGGGGAACAAGGTGAGAAGGAGTGCCAGTACAAAGAAGAAGACAGATAAGAGGGAGATACAAAAAATTTTTCCCAAAAAAGAAAGACGTCAGGAAAACCCCCTGCACGTAAAATTTTTACCCCAACCCTTTCAGTTTTATTTAGGGTTTGGACATTTTACCCCCCATTGTACATATAGGGTTTAAAACCCTTTAAAAAATCGCAACAGAATTCAAAATGCAGTTTCAAACCAAGGTCAATTTCCGGGCAAAAAAAAACCCCCAAAAAGTGGCCAGTGAGGAAAGCAACATTACTTAAAGCCATTTTTCTACTGGCCTACATCAAGCTGCAAATTAAAAAAAATTTTCACTTTTCCTACTGATTCAAAAGTTCTTAAAAGACAAAAAAAGTAGTATTTAAAATATGTAGGACCAGAAAAATAAAAAAAATTGTTTTCTTTTAACAAAAATCTGAAATCAAATCTCAGTCGTTCTGTCAAAACAAAATTATTCATGTTTCTTGTTATAAGAGCTCCCTCAATACTTTTTTAATTGGTTTCTGGCAAAACCATTGAATGTTGAATCCATAACTCGATGGAAAACTGGTCATTGGTTTTAAACTCCCAAAATGTCCCCGATATAATGAAAAATGAGAATTAAAGAAAAGGAAGTAGATACTAATCTTGATAAAGCGCGTCCTTCCATAGAACATCAGGGAGAGCTGTTGGAGGCTGGAAAAACATTTATGTAAAAGGGCGGGCTTTGTGGGTAAGGTTTATACACAATTTTTTCCCGAAAAAGAAAAAAGGGGAATCACCTGGGCCCCAAAGGGGCTGCTCATCCTGGCACATTTTGGCGTCAGGGCATGTATACCGCCTGTACGTTGAGGCGCTACTAACCGAAATCATGCATGTACCTCACAAAAAACTGTAAGAGAGTACAGGCTGAGACCACACTGACTGTAGGAAGGCGCTATAGACCTCCAAACATGCTGATCTTTCTAAACATGTAAAAGCAGTACAGGCATGTAGTACCGCATGTATGTAAGGGGCCTATAAACCCCCAATCACTGCATGTACCTCCTAATAATTAAGAGCAGTACAGGGCATGTAGTACCACACTGCACTGTAGAGGGCCATAGACCCCCATCCTGCATGATCTTCTAATACATTAAGAGCATACAGGACTGTAGAAAACCGCACTGTATGTAAGGGCCTTACAGACCGACAATCACTGCATGTACCTCACAAAACAGTAAGGCAGTACAGGACAGTAGAACCCACTGTATGTAAAAGGTGCATTAGACCCCAATCTGCATGACCTCACTAATCATGTAGACTACAGGACATGTAACCGCCGTACTGTAAAAGGTGCTACTAGACCACCAATCACGCATGACCCCACTAATAATGTAGGCAACGGAAATGTAGTAACCACTGTCGGCGAGATCTATAGCCAAAAATCACTTTGGGGCCCCACTAAAAATTAAGGCATTAAGGGCATGTTTACCGCACTGTCTGGGGGCACACTAGACCCCAATCACTCATCACCTCACAATACATGTAAGAGCAGGCAGGACTGTAGTACCCCCTTTACGTGGAAGGCCTACAACCGCAATCACTGCATTCCCCTCACAATACTCGGGATAAAACATGTGTACTGCACTGTATGGGAGGACACTAGAACCACCAATCCTGCTGCCTTCACAAAAACTGTAAGAGCCCGAAAAGGACATGTAGTACCCACTGACTAGGGGAAAAGCTACAGACCACCAATCATGCATGCCTTTACTAATACATGCAAGAGCCTACAGAAAATTTTGTATCAGTTTGAGGGCACTATGACCCCCAAACCTGTAGGCCTTCCAATACATGTAAGACATACAGGGCTGTAGTACCGCACTGTCTGGGGAGGCACTACAGACCACCAATCACTGCATGCCTTCACAATACATGTGAGCAGTAAGGACATGTAGTACCGCACGTATGGAGAGGGGGGCTAAAGACCACCAAACACGCATGCACTTCACTAATACATGTAAAGGGATACAGGACATTGTACCCCCACTGACTGTGGAGGCCTATAACCCCAAACACGCATGCCCTCACCAAAAATGTAAAAGCAGTACAGGACATGTAGTACCCCCATGAGTAGGGAGGTGCACACACCGCCCAAAGGTTTCGTCGGGTCCCGCGCTTCCCCAAAGCGTAAGTACTTTTTGGGTTTTGTCTTAGTTTTTAATTACACAGTGGGAAGAATCCATTGTGTTTTAATAATAAAAGGTCATTTATTTTTTCCCCCCGGGGTTTTTATTTTTTTCCTAAGTGCCGGGCCGTTTTCCCCTTTATTTTTTTTTTATCTTTCCCTGGGAAAATTTTTTTTTTTTCTTTTTGGGCCCCGGGGGGGGATAAAATTTTTGTTTTGGGTTTTGCCCTTTAAACTAAAATCCAAGGTGGGGGTTTTTTTATTTTTTTTTAAAAAAAACCCCCCCCCCCCCCCCCCCCCCAAAACCCCCCCCCTTTTTTTTTTTGTTTTTTGGGGGGGGGCCCCCCCCCCCGGGGGGGGGGGGGGGGGGCGCCGCCCCCCCCCTTTGCCAAAAGGGGGCCCCCGTTTTTCCCCCCCTCCCCCCCCCTTTCCCCCTTTTTTCCCCCCTCTTTTCTTCCCCTTTTCTCTTCCTCTCTTTTCCTTTTCTTTTTCGCCTTTCCTCTTTCCCTTTTTCCTTTTCTTCCCCTCTCGTTCTCTCTCTTCTTTTTTTTATTTTTTTTTTTTTTTTTCCTTTCTTCCCCCTTACCCTTTTTGTTTTCCCTTCTCCATTTAAATATTAAAAATTTTTTTAAAAATTTTATTTTCCCCAAAAAAGCAAAAATTTTGGGGGAAGTTTTATTCCCCCCGGAGGGGTTCCCCGGAAAATTTTAGGTCAAAGGGGGGTTTTTCATTGGGTGAGAAAAAAAGGGAAAAGGGGAAAATTTAAAATAGGGGAATACCCTAAAAGGGTGCTTAAGGGGAAATTTTTTCCTTGTCAGGATAAGCCCTTTTTTTTCCCAGGTAGGGGGAAGACCCCCCCCTTTGCTTTTCACTTTTTCAACAACCGTTTTGTCTTAGAAAAATTTGGGTTCCCTTAAAAAAGGGCAAGGTTTTTTGGTTTTGGGGTTCCCCCACATAAAGGGGGGGGGGGTTGATTGAAAGGGAAAAAAGGGTACCATGGCTTAGGCAATTGTGGGGGTTTAAAAGGAAAAAAAAAGGCCATGGGAGCCAACTAAATGGTTTTTCCCGGGAACCCCCAAAAACTTTAATTTTAATTGAGAACCCATGTCTTCAAATAACCTTTGGAATTTAGGGAAAAAAATAAACCGGGGGAAAGGTTTTGAAAATGGGGTTTGAAAAAAGGGACCCCACTGGGGGGGGTTCAAAATGGGAAAAATGCTCT